>WWET01003839.1:71716-88748 GCA_011038615.1 Limnodynastes dumerilii | reverse complement strand
CCTTCCCCCCACGCGCGCCGCATCCCGCCAACGCTTTCGCCTAGTGCGAGCCAGCAGATCGGGTTCAGTGCGCTTGCCGAGTGCGTGTGAGGAGCACGTCACTGGCTGCGGCCCGCCACCGTTCCCGCGTAATACAACGCGCCTAACACATTTACCTACTGAAATAAGCACTGTCACTGAAAAAGTACTAAAATATGCAATAACGCTATAAAAATAGCGTTTTATGCATTTGCATATGCAAACATGCAAATACATATAATCCGATGTCTATTTATAAATAATGTTAATTACATTTTAATTTAGCTTATCAGATATAAAAAAAATACCATGAAGCCTTTACCTACAAGAACCTTAACCACTGTGGAAACTACCCCGATAGCATGTAGGAGGGATTATGGATAGGGTTAAAGAGGTTTGCACCAATCAGAAGAGGAGGTGGGTAGTGTTAAGGAATGCATCACAGAGAGTGAACTGTGGACGGCTCCTAATGCCACTCTAAGCTGCCGTTTATTCTGGTAGAAGAGTGACAAACTCCGCTCCCAGGCTTTATAAATATGGCGATGCGCAGGCCCACATTATAAAGAACGCCGGAAATTGCAAAGAACCATGCATTGCCATAGAAGTTAAATGTTTCAGTGGCAATGCATGATTTGTAAATAGAAAATACTTAATTTTTAAGCAATAGTGCCTGTTTTAACTTCTTTACACTGCCGCTATCACTTGAAACTGAAGTATGTAAATAGAGCCCTAAGTTTAATCTACCAAATCTGCAAACTACAAGTCAGCTCATTGACTCTGCAAGCCTGCCCTGTATTCTACTAAATCTGCAAACTACAAGTCAGCTCATTGACTCTGCAAGCCTGCCCTGTATTCTACTAAATCTGCTTATTAACCCTGCGAGTCCTGCACACTCACCGGAGCTTCTAACTTGCCAGAGTGGGCACACTCAAAATGCGTTGGTGTAGCAGCAAGAGCGAGGTAATCATCCCCTTGTGACCACCCTGTCTCCCTTCCCTAACTGAATGTTTAGATTGAGGGCCCTTTTAGTCTTTAAAAAATTAACAATTTATTTCTTGTAATTATTTGGGCACAATATATCGATGATATTTTGTTGATATAGGAAGGGCCCCTGTCCTCCAATTTAATGCAACATTGAATACTAACAATTATAAAATAAAACTAACCCATAAGGCGAGTGAAAAACCTGTACATCATTCATTTTCTAAATCTGACGATTAAAGTTTCCGATGATCAGACCCGTAACTAGAAATTTTAGAGCTAGGGGCAAAAAGGAAAAATGGCGCCCCCTACCTTGACTTAATAATCTTTAAAAGGAGCTTAATGGCGCCTCCCTTTGGCTTGGTGCTCTGGGCGACCGCCCCATCGCACACCCTTAGCTACAGCCATGCCGGTGATATACTTGGAAACTGATGTGTATCGCAAAAACACTACAAACAACAGTAGTCTACACCATAGTAACTCACACTTACCCCCAACACTTCCACCGCACTCAGAGGAACTGTTCCTCTATGCAAGACTTTAAAAACTGTGAAAAGTAATTAAAACAACGATTACTTTATAGGTGTTACAGTACATCAATTTAGAAATAAAAAATGGTTTAACAAGATATAATTTATCCAAATAAATAGAAAGAATGCTGATAGTTATACCATACCATTTTTTTTTATCACATCATAATGGCATACCAACAGGCCTCCAAGTACAATATATGGAAATTAAAAAAGGACATCAAGAGTGATGATATATTAAAACACCTGCAACAGATGGAAACATAATTGATATTTCTAATTAACTCACTTGTCCGATGGGACTAAATCATAAAAATTAGTTCTCTGAATGCTAATGGGCGATAATATCAACCTGCAATTTCAGAATTCTTGTATAATGACTGTTTATTAGCAGCAATGATAAACTGCAGCAAATATCATACAGGTGAACCCGCATGTCTTATCCTAGCAGTATATTTTCACCATATTACTGATTCCCTGTATGCTGGCATTTTATCCCACCATTAATATGCCATAGCTCTTGCAAACTAGTGATTCTCAAATGTGCATTTTAAATCTTTCTACGCTTTATAGTTTAAACAAGAATGGTGGATCGCAACTTCAAACTTTGTTACTCTGCATAAAACTGCTACAAGTTACGGACCATACAACTTCTATGCTCAGCCGCAGCATAACTAAAACCTAACTGATTATTTTTAGCTTACGATACTGATAACTAGAGGCTATGCATAACAGCCAATCTGTAGCATAGATGAGCTAATCGTTGATAGATACAACCCTCCAATTAGCTATTAACCAATCTCCGTCATACTCTAATTTTTTCAATTACAAATCTTCTCCTTTCTCCTGACCACACGGCATAACCGCTAATAACTGATTCCACCTAACTCTTCATTGTTTGGACTTCTACATTAACCCTATAATTCATTTTCATATTAGGAGGACAATGCATCATTAATAGCTTAATTTAACTGGTTACTTATTTTATTGATAATGAGATGCCTCTCTGTGATTGGGGACAGGCACTTTAAAACTCTGGCTTCCTGTATATTCATACCCAGATGTGCATTGGCTTCCACTGGAGCAGTGGGTTCCGCTTTCCACTCTTAATATTGATGTTTTTCCACATCTTGTCTACTATACGTTTGATCTCTGTTATGGGTGTAAAGCACTGCCATGAGGCAGCTATATTTTGCTTAATTATTTTCTAGCATAGGGGCCACACATATTAAAGTGACTGATTATTAACTGCATTATTAGCTGGTAGTTACTAATTTATGTATTGCACTATTACTCCTGTAATTTTTATGTGCATACTCGGATTAATATCATATTCCCTTGATGGTGGAACTTGTATATAATTTGATTGTGTAAAATACCTATTTGTAGGAGAGTGTGTATATATATATATATATATACACACACACAAAAGAAGTGGACAGGAGCGCTTCATAGTGCATTAAACTTTTTATTCAGTTGATCGCTAATGATCTAAAAACGTACCGCATCAAAATGTTAAAACAGCATGTAAAACCACGTGGCAAACACAGGATACTCGCTGCCAGAGGTAATGTCGGACACCGTTAAGGATCTTCGTCTGATAATGCGTTTTCCGGGAGAGACACTGAGGCTGTGAGGGATTACAGTTAGCCCCGCCCCTACCCGTTTCATCCAGTATCGGACTTCATCAGGGGGATAGAGTGGGACAACATCAAGGGGAATTTATAACATTTGGACTTAACTCTTTCAAGTCCCATTTATACCTAAATAGTTCATAGAATCAATAACTTTTCAATGAAACTATTGATGAGACATCTTAACAAATATATATGAACAGGCAATTGATCCAAAAAACATCATACAACAATAACATTAATCCAATAAACATAAAGATTTAAACACCAAAATACTTATTACTCTAAAAATACTTCTATAATTTAGTTAAAAATAATCAATAATTCAATACCATCATACACTCAATATTCCCTGTTTGTGCAAATAAGTATTTGTACTAAAAACAATTAATAATTGATTCACTTACTGGAGGTAATGGAGAATTAAACATCAAACAAATATTATTTCACACTGTTCTTAGGAAAGAACAGTAAGAGACAAAAATAAAAACTATATTAATTAGATTAATCAAAATTCATTACACCTCATATTCGAATTTACTAACTCAAAATTATTAGTTCAAATTTTTTAATTAAAATGTATTAAAATCGATTAAAAGTAATAAGATATTTAAATATTTTAAAAAGGTTTTTTTCCGAATTACCCCAAAAAATGTATATATTAAACAATGTATATTTTAAATTTGCAAATAAATGTAAGATAGAAATGTCTATTTAATTCAAAAGAGAGAAAAGAGCACCTATTTAATCAAAAGGGTATATAAGGGAACATATTTAGTTTAAAAAAGGGACTATATCAAACCCCTCGTTGAGTCCCGATGGACTCAGGGTTCCCAACGTGAGGATCCAAAATGTTTCTCGAACAGTAATTTATTTTCCCTATCTCCACCTCATTTGTCAAAAGGGATCCACTCCAAGGCTTTAACCTTTAGACCCTCAGGGTTGGAGTTATGGCAGCTCAAAAAATGTCGGGGGACACTGTGATTTGTTACCTTGTTTTTTATATTCCGAAGATGCTCTAGCACTCGTGTAGTTTATATGTTGGAATGCAGTTGCAGTCTTAAATATGTCGGGAAGACTAAAAGACCCTTTAAGATAAGAATGCTAGAGCATCTTCGGAATATAAAAAACAAGGTAACAAATCACAATGTCCCCCGACATTTTCTGAGCTGCCATAACTCCAACCCTGAGGGTCTAAAGGTTATAATATATATTGAGAGATAAACATGCACTTACTCGCCGCAACACCCACACCATGCCTCACTGAAGGGATGCGCCGGAAACTGTTGTCTAAATGTCATGTTGTCTAAATATTACAGGGATAAATGAATCCCTCGAGGCTTCAGGATTACCAATATGCCCACGATAGGACGTTGTCATCCTGAATTTGGTCGGCGATGGATCGCCATACTAAACAAAACGTCCTTCGATCTTAACAAGGGAAGTTAATCTAACGGAAGATAAGATTAAGAAATTGACATCTGAGAAACTCCCCACGTTAACTGCTGATACACAACAGGATTGGCATAATAAATTAGAACACCAAATGGCTAAATATAATACCGATTTGACCAGGTACAAGAAGGAAAAATTGTACAAGGTCCAATATGATTATGAAACTAATACAGTCTATCCCTGGTTCTCAGGTACAGAACCACGTCTTCCCCTGCAGAAACGCAGGCCTTATCGTCAACGTCCTTTCATCAATCGGGGTGCCTTTGAATTCTCGAGCGGGCTTAATACCAGTGACAGCGACTTCGAGGAATAAGTTACAGTGCAGCCCGAGCGGGCTTTTCGAGGCAGACCGCCCGCGGGCATAAGATCACGAACCATCTGCCCACCCGCTGCCGTGCCACCAGACGCAGCGGACAATGCAAGCGCTTCGCAAAACACCCGCTCCAAGAGGACAAAGTCTTCAACTTATCCTACAGAGTTTCATCACCTACTGAATTATCAGTGTTAAACAAAGCCTTGTCTTTTGTACCCACCACCCCGTTTGACACCTTTACATCTAAGGTTGAACAAAACCGTCTGGACAGATCATTACAATTAAAGGAATTCTTCGGCAAAACGCCTCCAGCACAGGATACTGTGACGGACATTCCACCTATTATCCGTACTAAATCTTTGTTTGACCCAGTGTCGAATAATTAATCATTGAAGTGTTTCTCCCGTTTGCTAGACGAAGGCATCAATAAAGCCTTTCTCCCAAAATTCAGCATAATCTGTAATTTGCACAGAGACAAGCCCTTAAAACCCTCAAGCAAGACCAATCTATTGTCATCAGAGCAGCTGATAATGGGGGTTCAATCATTATTCAAGACAAAAGTGATTATTGCAAAGAAATACACAGACTATTATCTGACCGCATTAACTACTAGCCTTTGGAGTCTGACCCTACGATCCTTTTTCAGAAAAGGATTGCAGTAATTCTACAAGAAGCAGTTGACAAGAAACAAATCTCTAAGGCACTCAGGGACTCCCATTGTCCCTTTACTATACACACTGCCGAAAATTCACAAAAATGTAACTAATCCCCCTGGCAGACCAATAATTTCTGCTGAAGCTCTTTGTTTCAACCGATTTCACAATTTTTTGATTTTTTGTTGCGGCCACTTATTCAAGAACTGGACACTTACCTCAAAGATACCATGCATTTGTTGAACCTTTTAGATTCGTTGTCTGACTTACCTCCAGACAGCCTACTCTGTACTGTTGATGTGATAAATCTTTACACCAGCATCCCTCATAGGGAAGGTATAGCAGCAACACTGAATTTAATAGCAAAAAGCCCTACCTATACAGGACCACCCATGGACCTAATAGGCAAACTATTGGAACTTGTATTAACCTGTAACTTCTTTGTCTTTGACGACGCCTTTACCTCCAATGCTGCGGCTGTGCAATGGGAGCAAATGTAGCTCCAGCCTATGCCAATGCCTATATGTTTGGCATAGAAGATCGCCTTTTTCTAAAAAAAACTCTACCTACATGGATAATATCCTGTTTTTCAAATGCTATATTGGCAATATTTTTCTCATCTGGTCCGGTTCTGCTGCGACCTTTGAGGAAATGATGACCTATGCTAATTCTGTATAATCTCCACCCTCCACTGGGCTCTCTTGAAATTGACCAATTCTGGGACGCTTCTTATTAAAGATATGGAAAGATTTGTTTGGAAGGATTGGTTCATATTTTTGGATGGCCATTCTGTTAGGCCTCATAGACACATTTTTAAACGATGGATGACATTATAGAACATTTTTATTGCCAATCAGGCTGCATACACACGATTTTCGGTTGAGCCTTCAGTATTGAATGGCTTGATCGTTAAAATTAAACTTTTTAAAAGATGCGATCAAACGATTTTGTGTACTTTACAATCATCAGGCATTATCATAGCAGCGTACACACTTGCACGATATCGTTCAAAACACTACTTCATCGGGTGTTTTGAACGATTATCGTTTAAAAAATTGTAGTGTGTATGGGGCTTTAGTCATAATTACAAGTGTGATAAGTAGTCAGAAAAGTGTTGGTCATTATAAGTGACACCAAGTTATGCATAACAAAGAAATAGATTAGATAAATCAGTTTGGAAAAGCGTCTTTCATGAAACACACTATGAGAAATATCCAACGGAAGGATTTGAGAAAGGGCATCACATGCCCGAAACGCGTTATCCTTTGCTGCCAGACCTCTGATATACAGCTCCATCCTGCAGTCTTCTTGGACATCCTCAGGCTCTAGCGACTCCTGCTATCTTGGGCCCGTTTAACATCTGCAGTGTCCGAATCCCTATGCCGTTGGAGTTCTCTCCCCCTTCTGCGGTACGGAAATTTGTTCTTTTCAGTGATCCGCGTTTTATTTACCTTTATTGTTGTCCCATATGTTTTATTGTCAATTGTTTTTAATGTGGTTTAATTAAAATGTCATTTTTATCTCCACATTTTTGTCCATTCTGAGGATCATCATTAGGAAGATATTAAGACCCCTTTATTTTATTCATTCTCACGGATTGATTAGGGCTTCATTCATTGGACTATATTTTAGGAATATTTTTGATTTGTCTCCCACCTATTTGTTGCTGTTTTGTTTTTTTCTACTAGAACTGTATCCATTGGACGATTTTTAACCTTATACATATTTTTAGTCTTTATAAGCTGATATATTTTTATGTTGGTTTGAAGATCACATCTAATGTCCAAATGGTATAGCTGTCCCGTTGTGTAGCAAGTAACATAGGACAAAATAATAATGTACATATGGTACCACGGTGAATCTAAAGTAATCTGGCAATAGACTGGGAGGAAAAAACTGGCCCTATCAAGTTACCTAGTGGCCTCACGGCCACGCTTCCCCCTTCCGGGTCTGTACACTGGGACATACAAACATGGAAAGATGTACAAATTAAGCCCTCAGACAAGGGTGGCCATGTGGTCATTTGGCCACAAGAGATGTATTTATTGGAGGCTAAACGCCAGTTGGAGGATAAAGAATGATACTCCAAATTATTCTCGAACCTCACTTAGGCTTTTGTTGAGATCTATAACAGAATGATTGATAGGGCCAAACATGATGGTATTATTAATACCAATTCACATACATTTTTAACTGTTGACCATCCCCAAATCGCATGTTTTTATGTTACCTAAGATTCACAAAAATTCTGAATGCCCTCCGGGTCGCCCAATTGTGTCAGATAATAATTCCCTGACAGAGAAGGCTTCGCAATAAGTAGACTTTCATCTACGTCCCTTTGTCTCTAGGGACATCATGGACTTTCTTGCCCATTTGAATGGTATCCAAGTGGAGGGTGACGCTTGGTTGGTCATGCTCGACGTTGAATCATTATACACCTTTATTTATCATATTCAAGGCATGTCAGGTGTTTGCTATTTTCTCAGTACTGGCCCTTCGGATCCTCATAACTATTTTCTAATTCAACTTTTGGATTTTGTCCTAGCCAAAAATTATTTTATTTTTGACGGACATTTCTATCTGCAACAGAGGGGCACGGTGATGGGGACAGCCTGTGCCCGATGTTTGCAAATCTTTTCCTAGGGTGGTGGGAAAGAGAATTTGTATTTGCAGAGTCACACAAGTTATTTACATCACATGTGCTCGTGTGGCTCTGTTACATCAATAATGTTCTAATATTGTGGCAGGGCAATGCGTAATTGTAGGATGATTTTGTTAATTCATTAAATTGTAATGACCTAAATCTAAACTTTGCAATGGTCAAAAACAAATACAAGGTAGATTTTCTTGATGTGACAATTTCAGTGGACCCCAAGGGCCACTTGAACACTGATCTTTTTTGTAAAAGTACCGCGACCAATAATATTCTTCATAGCACGAGTGTTCACCACACCAATATTATTCGCAATATCCCCAAAGGGAAATACTTGAGGTGCGGAGGAATTGCTCCTCTACCTCTCATTTCAAACTAAGAATTACAAACAAGACTTCAGAATCGGGGTTATTCCAAAAAACGACTCTCCTCAGCATATCACCATGCCTTGAAAACAAAATGTGCACATTTAATATATCCCAAATGAACCTGTGATAAGGCTTCTAAAGTACGTTTTATTACCTCATATTGTGAGCAAGCTAAAGAAATTTAACGTATTTTGAATAAACACTTACCTGTGCTGCAATCTGATCCTGTTTTAAAAAAGGCATTTGACACTCATGTACCCATTTGCTGTCGACGTCTGAAAAACCTTAAAGATAATCTCCTACACAGTAACTTTTGCTCAACTATGAGAGGCAAAGATAAATATATAGGATCTTTTCCATGTGGCAATTGTGCAGCTCGTCCATTTATAACAAAAAAAAAATGGAAATTTTTGATTGTTACCAGCAGTTACATAAATTTCACCATTTTGTATGTTGTTTACTGTCTGGTTTGTAAATGTAATTTAAAATATGTTGCCAAAACTATCAGACCTGTGAAACAACATATTTTGGAACATGTCAGATTGATATGGAATGCTGCCTCTGATAGAGACAAGTGCAAAGTATTAACGCCACTAGACATTTATTGCGAGTACACAATGCCAATCCCATGGGTCTACAATTCTTTATTTTGGAAAAAAAATTCCCTACAATACGAGGGGGCGATCTAAATCAAATCTTATTGTGTAAGGAGGCAAGGTGGATCTTCTTACTGGATTGTACAGCACATAAGGGGTTAAATGTGTAATTCTCATATGTTTATTTGCTACAATTTTCTCTTTTCCGGTCATTACCGCAGCTTATTTGCAATTCTAAAATGATGTTTTTACCTTTATTGTAAAAAGTTATATCTCTTTTTTGTCTGTTTCTTTGATTTGGTTTTATGAGTACAGCATTTCTGATTGGTTATTGGGTGTATTTAAGCCGGCATCTGTGATTGAACTCCACACCCTTGAGAAAGTCGTCATCAAGGCGAAATGCGCGTTGGGTGAAGTAACCTGTTTGTTGTGGTCTGGAGAGATCCTTTTTTTTTGACAACAAGGGTCACAAATATGGTGAAGGTATAGTGGATCAGGGCGAGCAAGGTAAGGCCAGTGTACGGACCCAGAAGGGAGAAGCGTGGCAGTGAGGCCACTAGGCAACTTGATAGGGCCAGTTTTTTCCTCCCACTTTAAGGCCAGATTACTTTAGATTCACTGTATACCATATGTACATTATTGTTTAGTCCTATGTTACTTGCTATACAATGGGACAGCTATACCATTTGGATATTAGATGTTACTATGTGAATGTAGTTCCTAATGACTGTGTTGCATACTTTAATAGAGCACTTACGTTTGAGATAGAGGTTGAAGATCTCTTGTTTGAATTTTTTATGATATTTCACCATTTTAACGTAAAGAAATAAAGATTAGACTTTTTAAGTCCGCAACTAACTGTCTAATAATTCAAGGTTGTACGTATCTAAACTGCCTTTGTGTCACTTGTAATAGTTACTAATAAGTAGGTACTTTATTTTTCTTGCGCCCTTGCTTGACAGTATTTTGTTATTTAACCTCGGCTGGCGCAGTCTCTCGCTCCCCTTTTTTGTGGTTTTAAGGTCCTCTTATCCCTACCAGAGTTTTTAGGGGGTACAACAATATACTTTTTTTCAATTAACTTTTTGCCATTAGAAAAAGGAGTTGGTCATTATAAGTGACACCAAGTTATGCATAAGAAAAGAAATAGAGAGATAAATGTGTTTGGAAAAGCATCTTTCATGAAACACACTGTATCACAAATATCCCGCAGCCGCTCCACAGGGAAGCCATCTTTACAGCATGCTGTGATATCCTGCTGGCCTGCAGCTGATCGGATCATTCACCACACATTGTGTTTTCTATTTGTCCATTTTGTTCTCTCGAAAGATGATAAATATTATTAGTGTTTCCCAGTAGACACAGCTTGCGGGGATTGTGACATGCCGAGACTGAAAGAACAGAAAATCATTTAGTGCCAGGAGCTGAAATCGCAGTGATTTGCTGGGTGTCAGAGAGGCGCACATTTGTTTAAAACAATGCAAGACAGCAGTGGAAAGCAAAGTGGTAGTAAATAGCTCATAGAAGAATGGAGATGGTTTAATGTGGATCATGGAGAGTGGAGCTTCCAGAAAGGGAAGTAGAGATGAACTAAATCACTGAGGGCAGCTGCTACAATGACAGTCTCACAGCAGCAATAACTAATAAACACCTACAGAAAATTATGCAGCTGTAACCGTGTACTAACTCTGCCTTCCAAATATATATTTCACATGTCTAAAAACAGAGGTGGCCAAATGCAGGACCGTGATACAGTTGGGTCCCATCTGTTGTCTTAAGGGTCTATGGTTAGTAAGAGGAGAGAAGCCAGGAGAGAATTACTAAGGTTAGTGAGGCACAGAAAGGGTGTTAAGAGAACTTTTTGCCAAACACTATCCATGGGTTGGATCCAGACCCCCTACACGCTTTCCGTACGTGCGGAGGTCTGTCCATCCGACAGAGAGAGGGAAGTAAATGCCCCCTGTCACTTCCTCTCTCATGCGGGCTTTATGGAAGCTTATGCTGCAATAAGCCTGCTTTAAGTCAATAGTACCATTACCATGCTTCCCCCCGCCCACTTTAGCGGGTGAAGGAGAAACACGGCCCATTTCTTCGGAAACGGGCTCATATGAAACTAAGTTCCACACGATTCTTGCTATGCTAGTGGCACTATCATAACACTAGCGTAACAACTGGAAGTCCCCCCAGTCAAATCAGGACACTTACGCACTTTGCGTCAGCATTCTATTATTTCATTACGGAACAGGGCATTCTTGTGCATATGGACATATCATAGACAAGGCAGAGAAGGGATTTCAGAAGTCAAAAACTAAAGAGGAAGCAGAGGAAAAGTGCAATATGTGGCGTAGATACAATGAGGAGTTTAGGAGGAAACTTGATGGTAAGTGGATGAAAAGTGCAGATGGAACTGATTTTTTGAAAATAAAGCAGCAACTAAAACATCTGCCAGCGGGTTTGTCAGTTTTTTGGCAAAAAGGTTCATGCCCTACACCAGTATACCAGTCCCAAACTTGGTCCTCAAGGTTCCTTAACCTTAACTAAAACATCATGTCATCATTAATTCTGGATTTGGTTCAAAGTGCTCAACTTAGTCAAAGGGAACAATGAATTAAAAAAAATCATTAAAAATCCTTTGGTAAAAGTACCTCCCCTTCCTCCATGCAGTTCTTTCTAGGTTAAAAAGGTTTTATGTTCTTCTACAAAGAGGGGTGCTTAAAGAAAGAAAAAGTAAGAGAAGTAAAGAAAGACGTCTCACCAACAATATTCAAATATATAATAAAGATAAATATCAGGATTTACAGGTGGAACCTTAGATTCAAAAAACAAGTATGAAATATACCACACACGAAGGGAAAAACACAATCAATATAGGGCACAGCAGTGTGATTATAATATTTATAAAAGAGGAGGGCGCAAATGTATTTTTTGCAGGGGTACCAGACATGCTATCACCGGCCCTGCCCATAAGGTCGCAGATTTGGTCGTAAAAGTTAAGGTAGGAATCTGGACACATAAGTGTCCGCTATCGATAGCGGTGAGTGTAGGGGGTGTGCACTCCCCGCGACAACGGCCATAATGACCTCGTGCATAGATTAGGATGCGGGCCTATGTCTGCAGCACTTTGTTTTTGTTTTTTAAAATATTTACTTTTGTATCGATTGTTGCTTAATAAAACGGTTTCTAAGTTTGTGGCTGATGTGGGTGGCCACGTTATAGCGCATCCTGAATTAAAACATGGATTGGTCGCTTTACAGACGAGACTGAGTGCACTTGTCCAATAGGGGCATGAAATTGTTTATTAATCAATTGTTGAGGGCTATTGAGGGGGTGTAGGGGGGCGTGCTAGGAGCTTGAGGGCTCCTTGCTGTGGTGGTAGCAGTGGGGGGGTTTAACAGCTAACTGGCGCTGGTTAAGGGCGTAAATAAGGTATGGATCAGGATGGACACACCTGTAGATGTAGCTGGTAGCCATGCCCGGTGGCTGGGTCCTGGCATGCCTCCTCAAGCCGTCAAGGTGTGCAAGGTGAGACTGGTGTAATTGGAGTTGGCTATAGTCGTCCGTAGCGCTGAGGACAGAGGCTGCTTGTCCTCCGATTGGTTCCTTTCGGCTGACCTCCCCACCTGCTTATGTGCCATCTCTACACCAAATTCATAATCTGTTATTATTTAATAAATCTATGCCCCCTTTTTTACAGCCCAAAAAGTTGTCAGTGTCGTTATTTATATATAAGGTATGAGTGATGTATGGGTCAGGTCAGCCTTTGGCGATTTATGAATAATAATGAGCAATACTGGTGGTTTTGAGTGGTTTTGTGAAGATATTTTCACCTAACTGTAAAGGTATATTTGCCAATGTTTCATTAAAGTAATGTTTTAATATGTAGCATATGATTGTCTTTACTATTCAGTGTACACCGTTAAAGGTTTGTCATACACTCCTATATTGGGTGTGTTGTTCTCTTTGTGTGTGGTATACTTTACATAGAGAAGGTTTGTGCAGCCTGTAGTACTTGCTGGCAATATTAGGGACATAAACTATAAAGATCCTGCTATATAATAGACATCTTCTGAGCTTCTTCTTGGCGTTAAAACTATAAATTATGCAAGGAGATTTCTGAATGACGCTGTACAGTTTTCTTGTTTTTATTTTTCTCTGTAAAACCCATGCTCCCAGAAGTGGGAAGATTATGTGAATCCTAAAAGTTGCTCGTCTTCAAGCCTCCAGAAAGTTAAAGCCATCACTGCCAAATTCCCTCGTATTAAATGGGCATTTGAGATAGACAGAGCTCTGTGATGATCAGACGCTCCAATATCTACCTGTTTGAAAATGACATGAGGATAGATGAATTATGGAAATAGCTTCAGAAACGAAGGATCCTTTGAGTTGGAACTTCACATTTTTGGTGCTTAAACTGCATAACTGTGAAGAAAAATTACTAGGGAAATCAACACCCTAAAAACAAAGGAAACCTTACGAGAAAAAAGTTCAAGGACTTTTTTCTTTTTAAAAAAACACTAAACGATGAAGCAATCGGTTGTTTGTGACTGTTTCTCTTCAACAAATGGCAAGGTCTCCTGTTACACATGTGTACTGATTGCCAATGAGAAAGGTAAATTGTCAAGTTATGGATTTTAGGCCTGCATCTAAGCTCCGTACCATAGCTGCATTTCGCACATTAATTGCAGAACTCGGCCGTGTTTCTGGCAGCACATGCACGCACCAGATGTTACGATATGGAAATCCAACCCCACTGTAAAACTTCTCCTAAAGATTTGTCTGTCTGGGAGGTGCATTGTCTATGCTTGCTGAAGCTCCTTAAGGTGTGCGGGGAAGCATTAACATTTTACAGTGAAGATGGGTTTTAGTGGCTCTGTGTCGATCTACATGGGTGTGTTAAGGATGCCTTATGCCAGAGCAAGTCATGGATAGTGCACACGAGAGAGAGTAGTGACAGAGGGGGTTCACTCCCCTGTTTCGTGCGTGCGTTAAACGCACAGGGGTCTAGATCGGGCCCTTGGTGATGGGAAACATGAACAGTTGAATGAACATGAGAAATCTGGATCTCATCTAGAAGCTGTATTTATTTTGGCAAAGCACTGGAAGGTAATTAGCGGAAAATAACAGGATTTGCTATAACAGGAAGCAGAATTGTATGGATATTGGCATAAACTACTCATGCATTGTGAGTACCATCAAATGTATTGCAGAACATGGATTGACATTTCGAGAAACAGATTAAGTGATTGGATTTTGGAACTGCTTTCAGAGTTATGACCCAGAAAGGACATGGCGGCTTTCCTCCTCCAAGGTTTCCAGAGAGGTTTCCGATTGCCAATTGTAGGGCAGGTTTCTACGGCCTATCCACGTAACCTGAAGTCCGCTTCTCAGTTCCCTTGGGTATTGTGGGACAAGATAGCCAAGGAACTTGCGCTCGGGCGCATGGCGGGCCCCTTTTCTGATCCCCCGTTCCCCGATTTAATAGTGTCACCTATAGGGGTAGTGCCCAAGAAGGCCCCGCGTAAATACAGGCTTATTCAGCACATGTCTTACCCCCCGGGGTCCTCGGTGAACGACGCCATTCCGGAGTCGTGCGTGCAGGTCGTTTACCAGTCTTTCGAGTCTGCTCTGGAGTTGGTACGCGGCACTGGCGGCGGGGCGCTTCTGGCAAAAATTGACATCGAGTCGGCCTTAAGGCTTCTCCCCCTTCACCCGTCGTCCTTAAGATTCATGGGATTCAGAGTGCGAGGTCTTTTTACGTGGATAAGTGCCTGCCCATGGGCTGCTCAGTGTCTTGTGCATACTTCGAGGCATTTAGCAGCTTTTTACACTGGTGTGTCGTGGCAGGTACCGGTCAGGATGCGGTGGCACACTACCTGGATGATTTCCTGGTAGTGGGCCACACGGGGACCGATGCTTGTCAACAGTTGCTTTTTTCCATGCTAGCTCTGCTTGTTTCCATAGGCGTACCCGTGGCCCAAGACAAGACATGGTGGCAGGGTTATGCCATCTCCCAGGTGATAAAGTTCAGAAGTTACACTCACTCATAAGGTCAGCGCTGGCAGCCCCTCGATTGTCTTTAAAAGACCTGCAATCGTTGCTAGGGTCATTACGCTTTGCATGCCGGGTAATACCGCTTGGGAGAGTTTTCTGTAGGCGTTTAGAGCGAGCCACTGTTGGGGCTTCATCACCTAGGAGTTGGATACCACTCTCTGGGGAGCTTAAAGCGGACCTCAGGGTTTGGGATACTTTCCTTGGGCAGTTTAATGGGGTCCGGGTCTGGCCTGAGCCCGCTGTCGAGAGCCGGGAGCTACAGCTCCTGACGGACGCCGCGGGGGGGGCCGGATTCGGTGCCTATTTTCAGGGGAAGTGGTGCGCGGGGGCTTGGCCGGGCTCCTGGGTTACATCTGGGTGGACAAAGAACTTAGCTTTGCTGGAATTGTTCCCTATAGCGGTAGAGCTCTGGGCTCGCTTCTTCCAGAACAAGGACATTGATTTTTGGTGTGATAATCTGGACGTGGTGCAGGTTATTAATCGTCAGAGCGCGTCCTCCCCTCCTGTTGTCCGTCTCCTCCGGCATATTGTCTTGCGCTGCTTAGAATTTAACATTCATTTTCGCGCGGCGCACGTGCCAGGGCTAGATAATGGTTTGGCGGATGCGCTTTCTCGATTTGACTGGGTTAGGTTTCGCAATCTGGCCCCTGAAGCTGAGCTTACCGGTACTCCCTGTCCTGTATTCATCTGGCAGGTGGCAGGCCGGGAATAGGTGATCTGGCGCTGCAGTCGTTAGCCCCCTCAACGCTGCGAAGGTACCGGGCTGCATGGGCGGAGTGGCTGTGTTATCGTAGGTCTGGTGGTAGGGGGGCTTCCGCTGACTGGAGGGCTTGCTTGCATGAGTTTATGTGTCGGGAGTATGAGCGTGGCAGATCCCGGGCAGCCATGAGTTCTGCGCTTGCTGGCATATCTTTCTTCAGTAACCTTTATGGTGAGCAGGATGTCACTAAGGGTTTCATTATTTCTAAAGCGTTGCGGGGTTGGGCCAGATTAAGGCCTGTAGCCCCGGATTCTCGGCGGCCGATATCATCTGGCTGCTTATCTCGTATGATGGAAGCAGTGGCGTCCGTCGCTAGTGATGGTTACGAGACGCTGCTGTTTCGGACGGCGTTTAGTTTCGCGTTCGCCGGCGCCTTTCGAGTCAGCGAGTTAGTTGCTTCATCCAGGAGCTCCTTGGTGACAGGCCTGCTCACTAGGAATGTAGTGATCCACGAAGGGCTCATCCAATGTCGGATCACCAGAGGGAAGACTGACCAGCTGGGTAAAGGGCAGTGGTTGGAGCTTAGACCTAATAGGGATTTTAACATCTGCCCGGTGAGGTTGGGGGGCCTTTTCGCGCGGGAGCGTCCTGATGATTGTTCCGTATGGTTCGTGCATTACAACCGCTCTTCGCTCTCACGTTATCAGTTTTCAGTCATTTTTCAGAGAACGTTGTTGCGGATGGGCCTGAACCCGGATGATTATGGGACGCATTCGTTCCGAATTGGTGCAGCGTCGACGGCTGCAGCACAAGGTCTATCGGAGGATCACATCAAAAAAATTGGACGCTGGAAGTCAAGGGCATACAAGTCTTATCTGAGGCCTATGGTGGAGGAGAGTCCAGAGTGTTATAGAGGGACCTAGGGTGTACTAACCACTTGATTTAAGTCTAGGGTTAGGTACAGGTCATGTTCTTGTTGGTTGGATTGCTTAGTTACTCCCCTTGTCTTTCCCACCCCCGGGACACGGTCCGGGCATGGTTCCCGGGATTAGCCCGGTAACTGGCCCGCAACACCAGGTG
>WWET01003839.1:30076-46119 GCA_011038615.1 Limnodynastes dumerilii | reverse complement strand
AGATAGATAGATAGATAGATAGATAGATAGATAGATAGATATGAGATAGATAGATAGATAGATAGATAGATAGATAGATAGATAGATAGATAGATAGATAGATAGATAGATAGATAGAAATAACAAAAGATAAATACAACATCCAACGTAAAAAAAAAAACACACACACATTTAGAATGATGTTTAAATATAGCAGAAATAATCACTTACATCGTGCAGTTCATCATAAGGATCCGTCTGTTTAAATGAAGTGATCAAACATTTAATATATACATAAAACAAAATGATTGAAGAAGATTTAAATTAAAGGCAAACATTTTTGTAGTGTTCACCTCATATCCATAACTAAAAATATTATTATCATATTGTTACATTATTGATTAATAATTAGTAAATGTTGAACAATCATTTATTTATAAAACATATTGATCAAATAAAATTTACACATTTTTGGAATTTCATATTATCATAGATTAGCATATTGAAAAAACAAATGACACTTACCATGATAACAGTTTAAATTTTATTTAGCCAACCAAAGTTTGGAATCATAAAAAGACACCTCTCTTTCACAAATACAAAAGCTACATAGCAGCAAACCATTGAAATTTTTTACTACTTATAAAGGAAAGGAAGTAACATTTGTTAACTGAAATCAGGTGTATTGGATGTGATTTAATTACCTTTTAGTATTTAATACATAAAATCAACTAAAAACACATGTGCGTACGCCGTCGGAAAGGATATTAGTATTCACGCCGTGTGTCCCATTAAAATACTGACATGTTGTGTCACGGGAACCTACTCTAGGTACGCTTGTTTTACTAACACATGTCCGATTACATGATCGTACTGTTAGCGTGAGCGAGCGTACATAAACACGCCCTTTGGACTCATTAGCATATGTGGTTACTCCCACTGATACGACCTTTTTGGGGTTGCAGCGTATGATCGCTTCAGCGTATGTCCCGATCGTAAAAAATACGATTTATGCATGCGCAGAACGTTTTTTCCCCGTTTTTACGCTTCCGACCAGCGTACGATCGCTTGCGGGCGTAGCTCTGGATCAGGCCCATAGACACAATTCTCATATTTTGGGCTCTATACACCACCACAATGGATTTGAAATGAAACAAACAAGATGTGCTTTAACAGCAGACTTTCAGTTTTAATTTGAGGGTATTTACATCCAAATCAGGTGAACGGTGTAGGAATTACAACGGTTTCTATATGTGCCTCTCACTTTTTAAGGGACCTAACTGTATCTACACCGCATAGAAACAGGACACACAAAAGAGACAGTAGTGTACAATTTGCCCTGTCACCAATGCATCCATTGACACATTCATCAGACTGGTACGAAGAGATGTGCTACGGGACTTGGAACAGTGGATATGTACACTATTCCAACCTAACCAAGGAGGAAAGACTGGAGGTCAAATCTCTACAGAGCAATGATTCCCTCATCATCCGCTCTGTGGACAAGGGCGGGGCGATAGTTCTTCTTGATAAACATAACTACATTACTGAGGTATTGCGTCAACTATCACACACTTCCTGCTATCTTGAACTACCCTACGACCCGACTACAGAGTACAAAAAAAGAGATCGACTCAGTGATAAGTGGCTTCCCGGTTCTTGAGACAAGACCACCATCCACTAGTACCTATAATATATGTGCTTCCCAAGATCCACAAAACCCTTCTCAATCCCCCTGGAAGACCTATAATTTCCTCCAGGGGCTCGCTGGGCCAGCAACATTCACAGTACATAGATTTCTTCTTGCAGCCTATTGTACAAAAAACAGAAAGTTTTATCAAGAATACACAATTCTTCAATCGACTGAAGGAAATGGACCATTTAGCCGGTAGCTCTACTATGCTGATGTTGGATGTGAGCAACCTATACACTTGTGTACCGTACATCAAAGGCATTAACGCAGTCAAATCCATGATCAGCAACAGTGACATATATGAAGGTCCACCGGTTGACTTTCTGCTCACACTTATGAACTTTGTACTCAAGCACAACTTTTTTCTATTCCAGCACAGCTTCTACTTGCAACTACAGGGCACAGCTATGGGGTCCAATATGGCCCCATTGTATGCCAACATCTACATGTACCAATACAAAATGAACCATATACTAAACAACCCCAATTATTCTAGGTTCATCACGTTCTATGTTACATACATAGAAGACCTGTTTTTTTCTGTGGTACAGTACGTCTACGGCTCTAAGTTCCTTTATAGAACATCTGAACGTTCTTCCAACCACCATAAAATTTACTTTGACACAGGATAAACATCAGATCAGCTTCTTGGACGTCACAATTAGACAAACCCCTTTGGGCTTCACCATGGAACTATTAAGGAAAGAAACCGACAGAAATACCCTCCTTATAGCGGAAAGCTTTCATCCTAGTCCCTTGAAATCAGGATTACCACTCTCACAGATGCTACAGGTGGTCCTCCTAACCTCTGACCCCGATACCCTTGAAGCAGGACTACGTGACATGGGCAACCATTTTATCCAGAGAGGATACAAAACCAAGGAGGTCAATCAGACAATCTCCAAATGTTTGACCTTGAATAGACAGGAAGCACTGACAGGTTCCACACGTACGGTATCTGATAAAAGAATGGTCTTTTGCATGACCTTCTCCACCATTTCAGGAATCACGAGGAATGCCATCAATGAGCATTGGCACATTCTATCCTCTGACCCTAAAATTACTCCAGACCCCACCGATGAAGAGCTACAAGAGGAGTCACAACTTAAAATACGGGCTGGTGAAGAATGATATAGTCACCGAGCCCTCCTCCAGTTGATTCTCCCTACGACCAGGGGTTTTCAGATGCAGAGGATGCGTGAACTGTCAATATCTGATCACAGGGGGATACTTTTAAACAACCCTTAATTAACACTGAACATAAGATACAACACAGACTTTGTTGTGACACTAGGTATGTAGTTTAAGTCATCCAATGTCCTAAATTGTATGTATGGAAAACTACCCGCATGCTTAAAGAGCGCATGGCACTACACCGCTCCTCCATTAAAAAAAGCCAAAACATTGATGGACAATAAAACCCCGCCAGTGGTATGGCACTTTGTTGAGTTAAACCACAATTTACGAGACTTGCGCTGTATGCCTGTGGCTTATGTGCCACCTTTAAGGAGGGGCGGAGACAGAGATAACCTTATGCTTCGCAAGAAATTGAGACTCACCTTTTTATTCAAAACCCGATCCCCATGTGGACTCAATGAGGAGCTCAATTTCACTTGTTGCTTTTAATGGCCCGTTTTTTGTTTTAACGATTTGGGGTTTCTATGTTTTTTTTTATTTCTATGTTTGTATGTATCAATACAATAGCACCCATTATAGAAACATAGAAAGTGACGGCAGATAAGAGCCACATGGCCCATCTAGTCTGCCCATTTGTTTATTGAAAACTATACTGACCCTAGACCCTATTTACCCTCAATTGGGGTTACAATTTAGGATACCCTTATATTTATCCCAAGCATGTTTAAATTGGTCTACTGTATTGGCCTCAACCACCTCAGACGGGAGAATATTCCATTTATCTATCACCCTTTCAGTGAAGTAATTTTTCCGCACATTTCCTTTGAATCTACCGCCCATTTTTCCGCACATTTCCTCTGAATCTACCACCCTCCAGTTTATATCCATGCCCTCGTGTTCTGTTACACCTTTTCTTTTGGAAAATTATGTTAGGAACATTGGATGCCAGGGCATCTCTAGCCACTAGCTATCTATGTTTGTTGTGATATAGTGACAGAGGCTCCTAGACTTAGGCACATCATGCACCCCTACCTTGGGGGATCTGCTCATTGCAAGTATATAGATGAGTTGTGACGGTCTGTAATTTTACGGTAGTCTTTCATGTGAGCGTGTCTTTCATGTCTAGTAGTCCCTTCGCTGTGACACACACTATGGCGTGCTGCCATGCACCTCATTAACAGGTTTAATTACTATGGATTTTATCTGGTTGTGCCGCATCACCCAGGAATACGTTAATAACACACAGCATTATGAGTTGAGAATCTTGCCTTATCATAGCATTGTTTATGGTTTACTGGGTGCTGCTGTGCACCAGACCATCATTTTCTCATAGAACTGTTGAACTCAGCTTTAACGCAGCTGTGTAGTGTTTATATGTCTACCCAGCGCATATTGCCTGCACTTATAATGTGATACAGCACCACGACCAGCAGGCTTATTCCTTGTGCCGCCGTGCCCCCGCTTTTTTGTGTATTCCAGCACATATTGCCTGATGAGTAGCCCTGCTTATGAGATATGTTGGCATACCATCGCTCTTCATTATACCGTTCTATTTCTTGTGCCGCCGTGCACCTGTTTTTTGTCACCAACCATTTACTCATGCTCCGCCACTACCCGTTGCTTACCACTTGTTTTTTCTTTTATCAATGTGGACAGCCTTATGCGTTGCAATGCACCCTAAATATGCTATCTTTGAGCTAACTTAGTGGTTGATTTGCCATACAGTATGGCACCTTATTGCAGTACAGCTATACACTGATGGTCCGTTTCCCTGACTTGCATAGACACCGTGGGCCGTATCCAGACCTACAATTGTACACTGAGTGGTCTAACGCTCAGCGTACCATCGCTTCCCACCCTCGACACTCCCCCTTGCCCCAGCGTATGAACAAATCGCTTACGCCGGCTGAAGGCTACCCTAACTTCAGCCGGCGTATGCGACTGTTAATACGCTGGGACGGCGGCGTTGATACGTTAACGCCACCCTCCCAGCCTCATTACCCTCCAACCCCCCACCTACCTGCACTAACTTCCACGTAACACTGGGGGACGCCCCCTCCAGCGTTACAACGCTGAAGCAACATCTGCCCGGCGCATGCGCAGATCGTCTTTTTAGACGATCTTACGCGTTTTAACGCCGAGCGACGGAGTTCAGGATCAGGCCCCGTATCCCTAAGCTACACTGTGTGCCGCCATGCACCTCTCCGTAGGGATGCCATATTGTCTCACCACAGTTGTTGGTTTGGTGTGATAGAGTACACACACTATGGAACCACACACTGCCCACCACAATGGTCCACATTACATACAGTCACACTGCTGCCACATGTTACAGTTGTTCACAACGGGTTTGATGTTTTACTTGCCTGCTGAGCATATGTTGTACCTGCCCGCCGCCGCGCACCTGCTGCATAGATATCGCTATGTTTCTTTGTCTCCTCTCTGTTTATCTCATCCACAGCCAGCCTTTTGACTACACTTAACTCAGCATGTCTCTTGATCTTTTCCTGCGCTCCCTAACCAGTGATCGCCAGATTTTGGGCATTGATATGACTCCCACACGTTGTTGGTGAGTCATTGCTTGTGATTAACTTTCTCCTCTAAACCTTTTCTTTACTACTGCACATAGACCTTTACCAGGTTGCATATTTTTGTGATTAGACTATAGGGGCCTATCTGCACGGCTCTGCTTGTTGATAGCGTTTCCATGACTCCCATAGGACGCGGCTGTACTCTCCAGCATGATCGCGCTCTGCCTCTCTACTTCAGGATTTGATTATATTGCTTTCATGTAGTGTTCTCAAAGGGTCAGTTGTTTATTTATCTGTGTGATCACTGTATTTACACTCATCTGCTTATACTACTCAGTTGATTGTAGCCTTTGCTTTTGGCTGTGATTCTGGGTTGCCATGTCTCTCACAAGACGCTGCTGTGTCTCCTGTTTAGATCGTGATCTGTTTTCAGGCATTAGCATTTAACAGTGGTATTCTTATCTAGCGGTACGAAACTGCTCCTCTCTACTTTAACTAATTATGTACCAGTTACTGGCTATGTTGTAGCATTACCCGGCTCTTATGTTATCTTGCTATTTTGTATCCTCTTCCAGCTGCTACATTTGTAACTCAGTAATTCCTTCTTTTTTTTTCATGTTTAGGAGATTTATACTTTTGTTCTACTGCATTGCTTTTAATTCACTATTGCTTATTTTGCACACTTTGAAAATGTTTTTCACTCTATGTTTACACTGGTTGCCATAGTTATGTTTGATCCAGCGGCGCTGAGATAACGGGATTGTTTGTTCCGGCGCACAGCTGTGGGTTGTCTTTGATCCTCTGTTGGCGGGTGTTTCTTAGGGGGGTAAGTTTATTTATTCTTGCACTGTTCACTGTTGATTTATATGTCCCCTGACAGTTTGAAATAATAAACTGAAACGTTGGACCTGATTCGGCTATTCTATGTTACAAGTTTGTGAGTGCCACTCATGCGGATGCAATCTGTTATATGAACTATATATATGTTAAAGATGGGCACTATAGCAATTGATTTATATGGACAATAGGAGTGCTACATTCTATTATTGATGACTATATATAAATAAATATAAAAATAAATATTTATATAACTATCTTTATATCAATCTAATAATAAGTATCTATCTATCTATCTATATATATATATATATACGTTCGCAATTAAGTTACTCGCAAAATAGACATGATAAAACTGGAAAATTCGAAATAGGAACGATTCTAAATTTGATGTATAGAAATGTTCACATTCGAAAAAGCAGCATATTCGAAAAATTGATGTTTATTATTTAAGTATATTCTAAATAAAGATGTTTATAAAAACAAGCAATCAAAATGTAAATTTTTATAATAAGAGGAATATTCGAATTAGCGATATTTATAATTAGATAGTTTTGCAATTTTATAAATTCAAAAAAGAAAGCATTCGAAAATAACATTCGAAATAGAAACATATTCAAAATGTATGTTTATTAATAAATTTGTTTCGAAATGGAAACAAGTATAAAATAAGAACATTAATCGCACCATATTTGAAATGTGAATTTTCGCAATTTAGCGTTATAAATAGAAAATTTTGAAAATGTAATTTTCTAACCGGAGAATGACAACTTACAGCGCTTTGATGCCCTCCCTCCTTCTCTTTTCTCTATGTGCTATTGGTGATGTTTAGTCTCCATCGCTCCATGTAAAAAAAAAATTACACATTACAAAACTTAGATGAATTCTTTAACCCTAGAAAGTAAAAATGAGGTCCAAGATGCTAACCCAACATCAAAGCTCCAGTGCCTCAGATAAAAGCACAAGAGTCTCCCCAGAACCTCCACCCGCACCACCAGAGGATTGGCAGACCCAGGTCCTAACTGTTCTCAATGATATCAGGTCACTTATGTCCCGAATTGAGCTACATCTGGGAAATATGTCACACAGATTGCTAATAACTTATACCCTTCCATGCAGCAACCCACATCCTCATTCTCAAGCCCATTATGAACTCCACTATCAGCCTCAATCACATTTCTATCCTTATTCACATTTCCACCCCCACTCACATCATAAACACCATCCTGACCGTTATCACTCCTATCACGATCCACATTTCCCTCACCATTTTCAACCCCATCTATGCTCACAAAATTTCAAGAATTCCGCAGGAAGAGACAACCTCTATATAACATGGAACCAACTTTCCTGTGTGTTATATATACTTCCTAAAGGTACATAAAAACTTTGTGAACACCCTGGGAAGGTCCATTGTCGCATGTACAGAATCCCTATCAGTAAACCTATTTTAATTTAAAGATATACAATTACTAAGCTCAGGATGAAATAAATAAAATCATACCTAAGAAATACAATGCAAATTTTAAAGCAGCTAGAGAGGGTAGAGTGGAAGGAGGTTTTCAATCTTGTCACAACTGATGTAAGCTCCCTTTACACCATTGTTAAACACAATAAGGTATTGAAGCAGTCTATATTTTCTTACAGAAATGAAATTAATCTAAAAAGATATAAAGGTTTTGTTGGAAGGGAATATTTTTTTTCTTGGTAACAACTACTTTAATTTTGATGATTTATGTTACCTTCAAATGAAAGGCACATCCATGGGGAAATGCTTTGCTCCATACTACGTCAATCTGATCATGATGGAATGGGGGTGGTCAGCTACCCCACAGTAGTAGCAGATATAATCCTTTGGTTTAGGTACATCAACAACATTATTTTTATTTTGGGAGGAACAGACAAATTGCTTGCAGTTTTTGTACATCTATTAATTACACGGATGGTATTATCCATACTTGAAACTACTGTATATGAAACCTATGGATATTAATTGTTAATTCCTCATATCCAGCAACCATCATAGTCAATGGTTGGCCAATATCTCTAAGGGACAGTTTTGATGTATACATAAAAAATATTTTTAAGATGTGATTAATGAAGAACAGGTACAAACAAATCAGTTTTAATAGGTAAAGCTATAAAGGAACAACATTGGATAGTCATAGAAGTGGAACTGTTTTGGTCCCTAAAGAGAAGTAAAATAAAAATGACTCATAGAATCTATACAAAGTACAATGGGAAACAAAACGAGATAGAAAGGATCATTAGGAGACATTGAGGGATCTTAATGAACGTTCCAAAATTAGAACTGCCTGTGGAGGCACAACTCAAATTCATCTATATTGGAGGGCTCCAAATCTGAAGAATGAGTTTTTAAGATTTTACCTACAAAACCCAAAGAACTGACATAAATCAAGAATAAAGGGTTCTATTGGTGTGGATCCAGTATTATGTGTAGAAATGGTCCCCATACAAAGAATTAATTATGTATAATTTCCGAAAATGCATTTACAATTTGGAATGTAAATGCAAGAAACATGATATAGAGATAGAATCTAGACCATTAAAGATCAGGTGAGCGGAACACCTTCAGAATATCAGGAAACGTGTTTCGTCCCACTCAGTAACCATGCTCTAAAAAAACATGCGTCAGTGTGATTCTAAATTTGTTATTGGCTGTTATGGGTATACAACAGATTAAAGAAAATTAGAGGAAACATGTGGTCAATACATTGGATAATGAAGCAATAAATCAGGACTATAAACCAGAATATTTTTTTTAAAGAATTGTCTTATATTTTTTATCTCAACTATTCCAATATATTTTTGGCGGGTACATCCATGTCAGTCATTTTTGAATTTCTAAATAGATGATTGGTGTCTGCAGACATACCAGCCTCCCATGACTCAAATACATCCAATCTTCAAAGCAATACAGGACTGGGCCAGGCCAGTATCGGGTTGGGGAACTTCCTGAGAATACTAGGTTCTGTAGAAAGAATGAAGCAACATCAGAATAGCTTGAAGTGGAAAGAAAGGAAAACTGGGTTGATTCCTTTTAGAGCTACTAGGAGATTAAGTTTAATTATTTTTCATTTGTGTATCATTTCTTTCAATATTTTTATTCCTGAATCACATGAAGTGCTGATGGTTATTCATTTTCACTTAGAAATGTGAAATGATTGATTTATAACCGTGATAAATACCACCCTTCCTTTTCATTTTGGTTTTATTGGAGTTATTAAACATAAATTATGTAGCAACATCTCTCAGCGTGATGTTAATAGATAAATGAAAAGTTATTTAATGAAGGTGGATATATCACAGCGGCATTAGCGGATTGTAAGTTTCACCTTTATTTTATTAGATCTACAGGACCTCCGATTCACAGTTTTAATTAGCACAATTTCAATAAGTTATTGCCTTTTTACCACATGGTTCTATGTAGTTACACTTACGGGAGACCTTTAGTCACATACATTTATTTTATTTGAATTAGAAGTATTTGTAGATTTGATCAGTATTTCACGGTGTTCAGATTTTTCAGCCCTATAATTCTTTTTTACATCTGAGACCCTATCATGTAATGTGGTTCCCGTGTATAAGGAAATAATTAGTAAATTAATTTTTTTTGGGTGGATTTCAGAAACAAACACATTTTATTTTCACATTTAGACATTTCCCTGGTCTACACTCGAAAAAGAAAAGGATCATATCATTCAGGTCATCTTCAATATTATTTATTTACTGAACAGTAAACATCTTCACCTAAAAAGTAGCTACATAAGTATAATAAAATATGTATGATCCCAGCGGCTTTAATTAGTACCTTATAACATTTTAACAATATGTCACTCACGATCTCTCACAGCAGACTTATACCCCTTTCATATTATCACCACGAAATACCCGGGATTTTCAGCAAAAACCCGGGTTTTTGGTGGTGATGTGAAACCGCCACTTCCAGGAGACCCGAGACTTCAACACGGGAAAAAAGAAGGGTTTTTCCCGTGTTCTACCCGGGAAGGGTGGGTGTCTAAAAGCGGCCAAGGTTCTCTTGAACACAGGTTTTTCTTAACTAGCACCTGATTGGACACTTGTCTCTGCGCTGGGATAGTGATGTCATCAGATGTTGCCTGGCGTGGTCATCGTGGTCAGATGCAATGGCGCACTGGAAGGATGAAGAGGCGCGTGAACTGCTGCACATTAGAGGGGAGGAACAAATAAGGCAACAAATATCAGAGACAGTGAAAGATGCCCTAATTTATTCCAACATTGCTAAACTGTTAGAAAAAAGGGGTATAGTCAAAAGCCAACAGCAAGTAGTGAACAAATTGAAAGCTTTGCAAAAGCAGTTCGCTAAGGTACATGATGCACAGAGGAAAAGTGGAGCCGGGCGCCTTAACTGGCCACTTTACGACCTTTGCTACAGTGTATTCGGCAATTCCGCGACATGCGAGCCTGTGGCGTTGTCATCATCCTTAATGGCATCCAAGGAGAATACAGCAAGATGCAGCATGCCGTCACGACCCACTTCGCCGGAGTTGTTTGAGGACACACCACTTGATTCCTCATGTGCAGAGGACGAAAGCTCGGTTGACGACAGTTCCTTTGCGCACAGTCCAACAGAATCCACGCCAGCATGTGCTCCGAACACAGACAAAAGCATGGCTTTAAATCCGTCGTCTACCCAGGAAGATCCGGAAGCAGCAACTGATTCGCGAGGGAATGGTAAGAACATGATAAACACACATTGTTTTTGATAACTATACTAAAATTATGTCTTTCTTTTTATACAGTTTTTAATGTTCCCAAAAAAAGAAAACGGCTAAACAGAGTGGAGGTCGCAACTAAAGCAATGACAGCGGTAATGTTCGAGCAATTGTCAGCGATGCAGCTGCAGGAGGAGGGTCGTATGAACTGCTTTTTCAAACACGAGCGCCAGCTACAGCAGGCCTTTCTGGATCGCATTACAAGCTAAAACAGAGAAAACAGGGAGGCTAACATGGCTTTCATGTGAGAAATAATTCAGTCAATGCGGTGCAGCCACCATGTCCCCACTCCGCCAATCCCGTCCCCGCCTCCAACTCCACCCGTCTGGAATGCCCATGCTGAGGCACCCGCCTGGAATGCCCATGCTGAGGCAAACCACGGTGCCCACAGAGGTCATGTATGTGAATCCCAGCAGGAGGAATATGTTGCAAGTACCCAACATCAACCAACATATAGTGGTGCGCCGCCCCCTTTGGCTGCTACATCTGCCGCGCAATACACAAATGCATTCTTTATACCACAGCAATGGCCATCTGCAGCACAACAGCCAAGTTTCTCCTATACCCAACATCATTCGTCATTCAGTGGTGCTCCAGCCCCCTTGGCTGTAACACCTGGTGCACAATACACAAATGCTTCCTTTAAGCTACAGCAACCGCCATCTGCTGCGCAACACCCAAGCTCCTCCTTAACCCAACATCATCCGCCATTCAGTGGTGCTCTGCCCCCCTTGGCTGCAACACCTGGTGCTTCCTTTACTCAACAGCAACCGCCATCTGCTGCACAACACCCAAGCCCCTCCTTTAACCAACATCATCCACCATCTGCTGTGCATCCTATACAGGAATGCGCCATCAACCGCACCCACAACATCAGCCACCCGATGTACCTTCACAGGACATTTCTTATTGCGAGTTATAACTTTGTATTTCTAATGTTATTGAAACATAAGTTTTTAGAGGTGCCTTAAGAAATATTAAGGCATCAAGACTGTCTGATATTTGTTAGAAATGTTTACGTTGTTTATGTTATTACAACATATCTTTAGCACTTTGATACATGGTGCCTTAAGAAATATTAAGGCATAAAGCCTGTGTTGTATTTGTTATTTTTGTTTTTAAGGCATAAAGCCTGTGATATATTTGTTATTCATGTTTTTTAACACTACCATGTTTGCACTAGTTAATGGCAATAATTAGCTATGCAAAAAAATATTTGTGGTCAATAAAAACTTTTGTGATAAACAAAAACATGACTTTCTTTTTCTTTAATTAAACAATGGAAAAAAGGTTTTGGGAAAATAGCACAGCGTTTCATTAAACACCGCCATCTGCCTTTTAACCGTCCAAAAGCATTCTCCACCACCATCCTAGCGGAGCTTAGACTGTGTGTAAATCTCACTTGTTCCAGAGAGAGTTGATGGTGCTGGATGTAGCCCTTCATAAGCCATCTTCGCAAAGGGTAGGTAGCATCTCCAATGATATGCACTGGAATCTCTACGCCGTTAACAATGATGGACTTCTGCAAAGCAAGAGAAAAGGGGTTAGTACAGAAAAAAGGTTTCAGCACGTTATACAATGCCTACAATGGCAACTGAACACACTCTGGCCTACACCATAAATAAGATACCAGGTACTACAAGCGAGAAGGCCTATTGCATTGTAGTTCCAGAACAGGCCTTCCTGCATGCGTAATCCTGTAATAAATTTGGTGTTAATAGCAGTTAATGACCCAACAAATACGAAAAAAATGTCACTTTACCTCTCTCGGAAACAAGTATCCATCTCTTTCCACCTCAGCCACATGGTACAGTTCTGAATTAAACAACAAGCGGGCATCATGGGAACGTCCCGGCCAGCCAATAAATACATCGGTGAAACTATGGGGGGGAATGTATTTTGCATAAATTACATTAATGTTCAAAAAAAACATACGCAAATCATTAACAAAACATATATTGCATAAACCGCTTACCAATACTTATGATCCACAACAGCGTGAAGAATTATAAAATGCCAGCCTTTGCGATTATGGTAATCCGCAGGGTTCTGTCCCGGAGCTAAGATGGGGATGTGTGAACCGTCTCTGGCTCCAGCACACTGGGGATAACTGCGTCTCAAGAAGCCAGCTACAGTTTCATCCAGACGCTGGCCGTGAGACAAACAGATGAACTGATGGTACAGTACAGTAATGTGTCTGTGACTTCGCGCACAAGCTTGCACACGGTGAAAATGGCTACGCCAAACATACTTGCGATGGTGCGGTACTCGCCTGGGTTAGCATACCACCACAACACTATGGCAAGCCTCCTCCATGGTGGGATGGGAACCCAGAATCTTGTGCGCTGTCCGGATAATGCAGGGAAAATGAGGTCCAACACATACCTGAAGGTCGCACGTGACATACAAAAGTGCACCATCCACTGTTGGTCTTCAAAGGCTTCCACAGTCGCCCTGAAAGCTCCACTGTGACCACGGTCTCTGGCCCACAAACTTCGCTCTGTCAGTGTATTGAACCTCAAGATGGACATGAGGCTGGACCTGATGTACGACCTCCTCCTGCGCAAATACTGATGCCGAGTGTGTTGCCTCTGCACCCACAATTGCGCCCTTCTCCTCTGCAAATCACAGTGCAACATCTGGCACAGTGTCAGCAGCTGGAACAAGCTTTCATTTGCTGTTGAAAATAGCAAAACACACCACAAAACCATGATGTCAGGGTTACAGAGCACTAGCTCGTCAGCCATCATCAAGGATAGTGGAAATAAAATGGCCACTTGATGCTGTCATCATCAGTATGTGCAACAGTAATGTTCTCTTTAAATGACGTCCGTTTTAAAAACCAATCAAAGCTACTATTTGGAATGATTGACAGTTTAGTTTAAGGGCAGACCCGTGTTATTTGGTGGTAATGTGAAAGGGACAGACCCGGAAAATTCCCGGGTTTTTGGTGGACTTATTACGCGGTTTTGAGAATGACACAATGCTCCCAGAAAAAACCCGGGTACAAAATACCGGGTTTTTCACAGATGATGATGTGAAAGCGGTATTAGGCAATCAGATAACACTGCATTATTAAAAGTATCTCAGATAAATTATGTTGCTCGCAACATCACAAACAGATGACCCAATATGGCCACATTATGATACAAGGAAGCACAATAATTTATAGCAGTACTTTGATCGAAGTTCTGGTAAGTATACCAAACTATACCATTGAAGAAAATTAGAGAATAGAATGTATAATGATTATAATAATTGACCTAAACTGAAAATAGAGGAAAAAGATCTTCACTCCGAGGAGCAGCATTACTACCTAATAAGTCTCCACAGCAGTTGGACTTCAAGCTTTGCAATTTTTAGGAGGACTGATGCTGATATGCAGTGATCCAAATGGGAAAGGTTCAAACGATGGTTATGGACGATGCGATTAAACAACCGATATGAATGATTATACTGTACACACCTACACAATATGTCACATTTGTACATTATTCGGAAAAATCGTTTAAAACAATTGTTTGATCCATACACAGTGTAGTGTTTTCACAGATTTGCTCTTTAATTAAATAAAGGGCTTCACCTTAGCTTATATAGAGCTCCCACACACAAGCATACAGGAGATGAAAGAGACACATATATATGATAAAGATATTTTGCTAAATAATTGCTTCATGTATTTATTTTTGTATTTAACAAATAAAGTACTACATGAAATATTTGTAAGTGTGGCTCATTTTTAATTTAAAAACATATTTGTGTCTTTATAGGAATTCGAAACCAGCGCCAACAGAGGCAACCCAGGGGTCGTGTGATGGTTGCAGCCTCCTCGGACAGCTCCTCTCAGGCCTAATCCCCTGCCCAGGCTCAATCCCCTGCCCAGGCCCAATCCTCTGCCCAGGCCTCCTCCCCATCCCAGGAGCAGTCCCCTGTCCAGGCCCATTCCCCATCCCAGCCACAATCCCCTGCCCTCCCCCCCACCCCATCCCAGGCCTCCTCCCCATCTCAGGACCAGTCCCCTACCCAGGCCCCCTCCCCATCCCAGGACCAGTCCCCTGCCCAGGCCCCATCACAGCCACAATTCCCTGCCCAGGCCCCATCACCTGCACAGTCTCCTGTCCAGGCCCATTCCCGTGCCCAGCCACAATCCCCTGACCAGGCCTCCTCCACATCCCAGACACAATCCCCTGCCTATTCCCCTCAGGATCTACATATATTAGTATTAGATCCTGAGTCCCCCTGTGCATCCCATTCCTCCTCCCCTAACCCACCTTTCTCACGGGAGTCAGTTTCCGGTTAGAAAATGTGATTTTCGAAAATTTCTATTTATACTGCTATGATGCGAAAATCCACATTTCGATTTCACTCGATTGCAAATATTCACAATTGCGATGAATCTCTATTGCGAATAATCTCGATTTCAAATGTGCTCAATTGCGAATATGTTTCTATTTCGAATTTTCCGGGTCGATGACGTTATTTTCGAAATCTTATTGATTTCGAATACTAATTTATAAAGATGTTAATTTCGATTATTGTTCTATTTATACAATGTATATTTCGAATTGTTCTATTTATACTGATTTCTATTTCTACTGTCATTAATATATACACAACTGCTTTGCGATTATAATACATTTTCATTGTGATTATATCTACAGATCTAATATACATGAATCCATATTAATAATACCTTTATTGCGAAAACCACATTTTAGAGTTCTCCAAGTCGAAGATGTAAATTTAAATATGCCTTAGCTATGAGAATTATAACTATTTTCCATAACGATGTTTACCATAACTTTCTTAGACAATTATTATTAAAAATTAATATATAATAGTAATGTTGTTCAATTAAATTTGTAAAACATATACACATTACATGTATTAAAAGTTAACTAAGTAATAAAGTAATGGTCAAATTATAGATTTTCTTTGGTGTGCAGTTAACCTTTTAAAATATATATTTTAATTCTTTATAAATATTGCACGCTGTCAACATAAGGCAAGTCCACATGTGAGATAACCTGCATGTTATATATATATATATATATATATATATATATATATATCTATATATATATATATATA
>WWET01003839.1:0-11653 GCA_011038615.1 Limnodynastes dumerilii | reverse complement strand
CTAATGGAATATAAACCAAAAAATATAAATAAATGTTAGGAATATTTGAAATGTAAATAATGATGAAATAAAGCTCAGAATTAGGAGAAAAAGCGCTTAACTGTACGCTTTTATTTTTTGCGCTCGCGCGCGAGTCTATTCTATCTGCTATGTTGCTATGACAGTTGCAAAGTATACAGGCAAAGCGATCAGATCAATCACTAGACTTCATCCATCTGCAGTAACTTCTATTGCAGTGACTAGTAGAAACATTGATCATCCAAAAAAGCTCTTCGCAGCATGTGTGTTCTGTACGTACCTGGACTATTTTATTCTATTCTATCTGCTATGTTGCTATGACAGTTGCAAAGTATACAGGCAAAGCTGTCAGATCAATCACTAGACTTCATCCATCTGCAGTAACTTCTATTGCAGTGACTAGTAGAAACATTGATCATCCAAAAAAGCTCTTCGCAGCATGTGTGTTCTGTACGTACCTGTCAGCGACTATTTTAGTGAATACAACCCTGTTAGTTCAGTGTTAATGTATCTGCCAACACATACTACTTTCTGTATTGCTATCTGTAATAGAAGGTGCATAAGATGTAAGAACAGTGCATGCATTTTTATTTTTTTTGACGTGTTTACAATTGATATAAAGTATAAAATAAAACATAACATAGATGTTTTAACATAGCATTATAGTAAATATATTGATTTGAAAGACTAAAAAAAAATTAAAAAAAATAAAATAAAAAAAATGGGGATTATACCCTCTATTCAGCGAATTCAATAGTGTTAAATAATGAAAATTTGCATTACTTTAAAATACATTACATAACATTAAAAAAATTTACGTTAGAAATAGTAAAAAGATTGAAAAGAAATATTTTCGCAATAACGTTGTGCACAAAAATTCGCTTAACACCTATTCGCAATTATAACGTTTAAAAAATGGCTTGTATAAATGCTAATTTCGAAATGCGAGTTATGGTAAATTTTTGCATTACAAATATTCGCAATAGAAACCGTTCATAATCAACATTCACAATCGAAAGCATTCGAAAATGGATATAGCAAAAGAAAAATTTTTGGAATAAAACCGTTTCGAATATAAATCTATTCGCTATACAGAATTTTCGCAAAGCAGTCTAAAACCGGTTCTATTAGTACAACATTTCGTATTTGAGTTGATTTCTAGAATAGGCCTATTCGAAATATGGGCATTTCGAAATTGCATGCCAGTAGGAATTCAAAATATCGAATCGCATAGGTTATTAAATCAGTCCATTCTAAATGTTGGAGATTCTAAATAGATATCTGTCGAAATCGAACGCATTCACCGTATTTTTTTTCGAAATTTGCATTTTCTTTACGGGGACCCACACCCCTTTCCCACCAAACCCATATGCCTTTAGTCCCCTTTCCACTTTAAACCCTTACCCCTTCCCCTCCTTGAGAGAAGAAAGCCATAGTCTGCAGCCTGTGGCGATGCCATCGAGTGTTAGTAAGTGTTTGTTTAGTTTCATAATGTAATGTTATTGAATAAACTTTTTTATGGTTTGAATTATTGTGGTGTATATTTTTTTTAAATATATTTTAAATATTCCTTAAAAATCTAAAACATAAACAAATTTCAATGATGTGTATTTAGTGGATGTTCAAATTTTTTACTCACATTTATCTTTTTATGAAAAGAAAAAGAACAACATTAAAATTAAAAGAAAGAACATCATTATATAGTACATTAACAACTGCAAACTCATGCAATTGTAGACATGAGATAAATCATTATAACCTAACATGTTAAAACAATTGTAATGTAATTATTTAGTATAAAAACATAAGAATTGTCTAATAAGAATGTTAATAACAAGTTACATATGTGTTTTGTTTTTTAGAGGCCAATGTATTTCCTAGTGTTTTATTGTGACTGCATAGTATCTAAAAAAGTTTAGTGTCAAAAAATTAAATATAAATTAGGATACTAAGCTTATGTATTGCAGGCCACAAGAAAATAAAAATGTCTAACCTTTTTATTAACAGGTGTGACTAATTAAAAATATGATGTGTATATTATTTTAATAATTGTTACATTTTTACTTTTTATTTACAGCTTTAATCCAACTCCAAGCACAACTGATGGCAATGATGCAGGCTGTGACGGGCATGATTAATGCCAATGAGGAGGCTGCAGCCTCTAAGAGGAGACAGGAGGAAGGAGCAGAGAAAGAGCCAAGGACATCAGCCTCAAACTACCTTCCACCACCCTCCCCTCCACCTCCACCGCACTACCCCCCACCACCTCCCCCCCCTAAATGTAAAAATGTAATTTTAAAGTTAAAGAAATAGTTAAAACAAAAAAAGCTTATGTAAATTTTGTTTATATTAAAAAAAAAATGTAATTTTAAAGTTAAAGAAATAGTTAAAACAAAAAAAGCTTATGTAAATTTTGTTTATATTGAACATAGTGTCAGTTGTTTCTTTTATGTTTGTTAATCAATGCATTACATTACAGACATTTAATACATTTAAATAATATGTAATTCAAATATTTAGTTAAAAAAATACATGCTAGTGACGCCAACTACTTAATTTAATCTTTAACAACAACTATTTTACAGCAAGCAGGGTATGCACATGAGACCAGAACATTTATTCTAAAAATATTTTGATAACGCTACTATTATGACATGTGCAATGCCTTACAGTTAAACAGATTCATTGTTACTACTTATATTAGACATCATATATTGGTGAATGTTGATAACACTTGTGAATGGTGTAAAACTAAATATTGTAAAGTAGACTACACATGACTACATATAAAACATATAGTCTAACTCACCTCAGCTAAACATTTTAGTCCTTACTTGGTACAGTGTAAATCAATATAGATAAATACATATTTTATTATTAGAAAATATGTTTGTCATTTTCAGCACATATTTACATAACATTGGACTATGTTTGGTCCTTTGTAGCATAACTTTTTTGTATAAACACTACACTGTTAATGCTTATGGTGACGTAGCCATTGGTTTGGCATGTCGAACCTGTGGCTCTCCAGCGGTTCATTAACTTTTACTCCAAACATACTTTGTCACGTATGCGCTATTATTACAATTCAGTGCAAGAATGGTGTAACTTATCGTTTCACCACAGCTACAAAGCCACTGGTTTCCCAGGCCTGGCATAGGTTAAGTTAATGATGTGTTTTATGAGACATGATGTTGCAGATTCGGAGTTGCACTTCCAAAAAGTTGTATGTGCAAGTGTAGACCTGACCAACACCATGTAGATTTTGTAGTCTAGGAATATTTTAATTGTAATGTAAATTTTCAAAATAGTAGGTGCATAATAAAAATATTAACATTATAATTAACATAAACAAACTATGCAATATTTGACTTGTATGTGTAATAAATAAATTAAAAAAAACATTCATTACTTAGAAGAATGATTTAGACAAGCTGTACACTAGCAAAGAGAATTTATTACATTTGCATCTCTGAATGAGGCCTGATATTTATAGAAGAGTCTAGGATACTCAACAGGGTTTAGATAATGTTTATCAAGCAGTGTTCACACATGGCCATCTAACATGTTCAATATGTATGTAATCATAGAAAAAAAAAAACCTTGTGTAATTAAAAAATAAATTATTTTTAAAACATAATTATGTCCCATATATTTTTCTAAACACACACTATGTGATTGTTATCAGACATTCCCTAAATGTAATTTGTGCTGCATTACCAAAAACAGTAAAAAAAAATAAAAAAATTATATAATAAAAGCAAAAGTCACATAATCAAATTTAACAAGATAGTTGGCAGCATATTTACTTGTGTGGAAACAAAAAAGGAAACATATTCAGTGGGATTGAATAAACAGTCCCCTGAAAGAACCTTATGCTGGTGCACAACTTATGTAGGACACTTATGTCCTACATAAGTTGTGCACCAGCATAAGGTTCTTTCAGGGGACTGTTTATTCAATCCCACTGAATATTTTTCCTTTTTTGTTTCTATCTCAATGTTTATTAGAACCTGTGGTAGCACCTTTTATCCTCTTTGACTGATAAACATAAATTTAAATCTATGGTTGGTGCGACCATTTTCTTGTGTATTTAACATTTTTTTTAAAGGAGGGGTTTTTTCTAAACACACAACCCTCTTTTTTTTGTGTTTCAGCACAGCCTTTCTATTAGTGTGTTGAACCTTTGGTATATACAATTTGTATGATGGCTTCTTTCAATTTATGTCAGGAGGTAAATGACAGACAAAGTTTTCTGCAGCAGACCACTCAAGATTTTTTAAGAAATGATAATAGCAAAGATTATGTAGCTGATAACAAAGATTGGACGAAGGGTCTAAATAGTTTAAAATCTGGCTTGATTAAACAGACCAAAACATGGTGGAATTTAGCAACATGCAAGAATTATGTAAATAGTGGTGTAACTCCACGTGGATTGAGACCAAAGGTTTTTCCGAATTTTGATTTGATAAATGTCGATTTGTGTAAACAGTGGGAAGATTGCTTAACCACCTGCTCCCTACAATTGTTGAAAATTCTGATCCAGCATTATGAGATTAAGATAGTACAAATAAATGATGATATTAAAAAAACTAGCGAAGCATTGAAAGAATTTGAGGGCCTAGAACCCTTCCAAATATTATATATTAAATATAAAAATGACGTACAAATGATGGATCAGAAAATCATGCAAAGTAAGAGAGAGAAATTTGCAAGGGATAAAAATGATTTTGTTTGCAATCAGGTATATACGTGGCAAACTCAACCTAAGTATTGGGGAAAGAAACATCTTACTACACCATCTAATTCGGATCTTGAATCCACAGATGGTGAAGGTACAAGTCCTAAAGCATCCTCTAACCCTTTTTCTTCCACACAAGCCGCAATGTCTTTTTTAGGCAATCGACAGGAACAACGTTTCCTACCTATGACCACAAGATCAGGAGGGGTGGAAAGGCCTGGAAGAGGCTAATTCGGAGGTCTAAACAGACAGCGACAAAGAAATCGCCGCAGATATTAGATAGTAAGTCAGACTCCCTACAAATGATCAATTTGACCAACCATGTATTGACTGATGTCCATCAAAAAGTATTGGGGATGGGCCTATCTCTTGCGCCCACAATGTCATGCAAACGTTTTTCCTTAGAGAAGGATTTACATCTATTTTTACGAAAAGTTGCACTACATTTAATGTATAATAAACCTAATGACACTAATTGTTCAATCCCTGAGGAGAGATTGGAGGATACAATTGTATCCCCCATTTTAGATACTCAGGATCAGGAGAAACTATCTGTTTTGGAAGAATTAGCCACTGATAGAGACATAACTGAAAATAATATTTCAATTCTCAAGCCCAAATCAAAGTTTTTTCCTGATTTGGAGAAATATCCAGTGTTATCTGTATTTAAGAAACTAGTTACACAGGAATTTAATGATCTAGGCAGTAGCCAGGAAAAAATTCATTACAATTTATCAAGAGAAGAAGCTGTCGCTTTGAAAGATATTGCTTCCTGGGATGACACTGTGGTAAAATCCTCCGATAAGGGGGGCAATGTTGTTCTGTGGCCCACAACTATGTATGTGGCGGAGGCAAAGCGCCAACTTGATGACCCTGAATGTATCGCAAATTATTAGGGAACCCCACAACTGAATTTCTTAATTTGTGATTACGAATACAATTTATACATTTTTGACTGTAGAACATCCCAGGGTGCCTACATTGTATCTAGAACCGAAGGTACACAAAAATGTGGAGTGCCCTCCGGGTTGCCCCATTGTATCAGGCAATTCCTCCCTAACAGAGAAAGCCAGTAGATATATAGACACCCAATTGCGTCCCTATGTGATAGCTCTTCCATCTTATATAAGGGATACCCAGGATCTTCTGGCTATAATCAATGGGGTATATGTACCAATGGAGACATGGCTGGTTTGTTTGGATGTGGAATCTCTTTACACCAGCATCCAATAGGCATGAAAGCCATTTCTCAGTTCCTGAGGAGTGGGGTAGAGAGTCCAAATAATGATTTCATCTTGGAGTTGTTATCTTTTGTATTGAAAAGGAATTATTTCCTTTTTGATGGCAATTTCTATCTACAGGTGAGGGGCACAGCAATGGGGACCCCGTGTGCCTCCACCTACGCAAATTTATACCTGGGATGGTGGGAGCAGGATGTCGTCTTTGCGGAGTCACATGAGGTGTATATTGAACATATACCCATGCGGCTCCTCTATATCGACGATATCCTGCTCCTTTGGCAGGGGGATCCAGAATTACTGGACAGTTTTATATCCACCCTGAACACCAATGACTTTAACCTTAAGCTGACGATGACCAAGAGTCAGCTAAAGGTAGACTTCTTGGACATCACTATTGGTATTGATGACTCCAGATGTTTAAGTACCGATTTGTATAGAAAGGAAACTGCCACAAATGGCATTCTCCATTGTCAGAGTTCACACCATAAGAATATTAAGGTCAATATTCCAAAAGGGGAATACTTGCATTTGCGCCGCAATTGCTCCTCTTTAACAAAATTCAAATTAAGAGCCAAAGATTTGGAAATCAGACTTTTGGCTAGGGGTTATCCGCAAAAGACTTTAATATCAGCTTATCATCTAGCTCTTAATAGTGACAGAGATCACTTTATCGAATATTGAATAAACATCTACCTATTCTAAGAACTGAGCCTTCCCTCAGTGAAATGTTTGATACGCATCTCCCAATGTGTTGGCGGAGGTCCACTAATTTAAAAGCTAAGTTAGTCAAAAGCTTTTACACCTCTAAGCCGTCAAGACCAGATAAATATGTGGGATCTTTTGCCTGTGGTACATGTAATACCTGTAATTTTATGGTGAAAACCACGGAAATTACTGATCGTTTTAACAAAACTCACAAATTGAACAAATTCATGAATTGTCACTCAAAGTTTATCATTTATGTGCTAACTTGTGAGTGCAATTTATTATATGTTGGCAAAACAATCAGACCTTTCAGGCAGAGATTAATGGAACACATCAGATCCATAAAAAATGCTCCCACAGACAAACAGAAGTGTAAAATATTGACACCAGTGGCACGCCACTTCAATCAAATTCATGACTCTAATCCTAAAAAACTAAAGGCCTTTATGATTGATAAATTGAGAGAATCCATTAGAGGAGGTGACATTGATCAGTTTCTCTTACAAACAGAAGCTGAATGGATTTTTTATTTGAATACTGTAGCCCCTAGGGGCTTAAACGAAAATGTTACATTTACCCCCTTTCTTTGATGCTGTCTATGATCCATACACATAACAAATAGCTATTTTGCCCCCTCTTGAATATAGGGTTTCATGTTCACAGGAAGTATGTTTTTGATAGCTTTCCGATTGGGTTAAATTTGTTTTCTTTATATTTCCCGAATACATGATGGTGATATTTGAATAAAAAATTGGACAAATGTCCGTCTAAATCTATATGGGTGTTGATATATACCCAGGATTTTCTAATGTACTAATAACAGCTTTGCAAAAAAAATTTCACCCCTAATGTATATATTTAGATATAAATCTGATATGTAACTAATGATTCTCTATTATTTTTTAGAATTTAAGTCTTCAATATGGGACACGGTATACCTCTGAGTGGATCTTATACACATGTCCATTTTAAATTGGGAAGTGCAGTTATGGTAGGGCCTATATGCTCTCTGTTAAATTTTTCAAAAATTAGCAAATTTGTGCATTTTGGTTTTAACGCCCTCTATGTGGCGTCTGCATTGGCTTCTATTTGCTAATAATATCTAAATAACAATAGAAATTTAAAATTTCTGTGGAAAATGAAGAACAACATTATTATGTTTCCCGTCTGTTAAAATCGCTATTTATGTACTTTAAATTTGGGTCTTATAATGTACCGTTCTAAGAATTAGAAATAAGTATACTATCCTTGGAATCAGTATATTATCTTCTGTGTTGGTCTATCTGCTTATTTTAATGTTTTTTCCATTTTTTAGTAATTGTATATTCACTGTGTTTTTTCTCTCTATGCAGCAATTACCAGTCAGACTTTTTTCTGTGTTCAAGAAATTCTATTGGTGCTTACGAGTATAAAAAAAACTCCGCCTGCAGACATCCTTTACCCTTGACAAAGCCGACCGTGACAGGCGAAACACGCGTCGGGCAACAACCGCACGTGGAGACAACGCCATCCTGTTCCCCCGTCTGCGGCATTTTCACTCTGCCTTTGTCCAGATACCAATCAGTGCAGCGAGGCTCCGGCTCCCTCTGAGCATAGGGTGGGTCAGCTACGGCACAGAAGTGTGAAGAGCAGCCGTGAGGCTGCTAGTTGTTTCTTAGGGTGAGTTACACTGTTTCCCCTTAGTATAGAAAGCCGTGGGTCTCGCTGTTACTGTGTATCCATTTGTAACATACCAGCACATGTGGCTACAGTGCTAATAGCAAGTATGGAATGTATTCTTTATTTATTGTTGGTGGGCAAGGCACTTGTGGAATGGTATTTCTTGTAAACTATTTTTGTAAAAACATATGTCTTGATTATTTTTTAATTGGAATGAAATAAAATACAATTTTTATTAAGTGAAATCTTTGTCTGTCCTACATAAGTTGTGCACCAGCATAAGGTTCTTTCAGGGGACTGTTTATTCAATCCCACTGAATATTTTTCCTTTTTTGTTTCTATCTCAATGTTTATTAGAACCTGTGGTAGCACTTTATATCCTCTTTGACTGATAAACATAAATTTAAATCTATGGTTGGTGCGACCATTTTCTTGTGTATTTACTTGTGTGTCACATACATTTTGCACACTATTTTTTGTTTTATGTTTTAATAGACAATATTACATAAAATAGATGAATTAGGCATACAATGTAATCATAAATGCACATTCATTGTTGACTAACAAATTTGGTACTTGTTTATTATTGCGGCCCCCGTCGCTACGCTATTAGCGCACACCTGCTATTCGGCGCTGCCTCGTGAGCGTTGGATGGATGGAGCGCGAGCGCAGGATTTTACTGTTTTTTTTGGAGAGCGCCAAATGTGAAATCTAGTCAGTCAGTAAGTCAGTCCTGTCTGTTCTGTTTCTGTCCCAAAAACTTCCCAAAAATGCTAACTATATTTAACTTGCCACAGAGTGAGGAAGAAGCATTTGCCTTTTTCCAAAAAGGAGGCATTTTGCCTAGGCACAGGAAGTGTGTCAATGGCCATGACATGACCTTATATGTCAGTGACAATATGTGCCGCTGTAACACTAAAATGTGCAAGAAGAAAACCAGTCTCAGGGCTGACAACTGGTTTCATGGTTGCAGGACCCCATTTTTAACAGGAATCTGGGTGTTTTATGTGTATTAATACACATAGATTGGTTGGGGCGCTTACTCACTCCCTCCCTTTTTAAGTGGCGTTTTTAGAATTTGCTAGGGCAGCCTGAACTTTTCAAGTATCCACTGACTTGACTAGTTAATGGAAGTGGTAAATTTAACGGGAAATTTATTTTGCATTCTGGCGCTCACTAGTGCCTCCCACCCAATTTTGATGTTAGTTATTTGTTACTTTACTTGTGCTTATTATTTTTATTGTTCTTACTTCCTCCTTCTGTGTATTGGTACTGTTAGCAGTGCTTTTTATGTGGTGTCCCGTTTGTTGGTGAAATCGCATGCAAATTGCAGGTTAAAGTTAATAGTCTGCATAAACACTGTCCCAAAGTGCAGTGCAATAGTCAGTTAATCTGTTTGATATGCTCACAGTTAGTAGGTTCAGAGATGTGTGCCGTGTTGTCTGTCAGTTCTTCTCCTGCTGCTCGTGTCTTTGTTTTGAGTGCGCTGTCTTCCTTTGTTGTTGATTTCTGTAGCTAGGCAACGTCAGCTGTGCTTGTTGCTCCGTGTTCGGCCGTTCTTACTGGATTCGTTGAAGATAGGTGTGCAGGATTTAGCTGCAGGATTTACTGCTGCTCCGTGGAGATGACAGCTATGAAGTTGTGTTGAATAGGACCTGTGCAATCTTTAAGCACCCGTTCTCATGTGCCTTTTCACTCTCTCCTTGGCCCGTCTGGTTCGTCTCTCGTCCCGCAGTTCAAGGTGGCGTTACATCCGGATGCCGTGTCGGAGATATCAAAGAGATACGAAGAGCGATATGGTGCAGTAAATTTTAGAAAAAAGTAAATCTTTCTTGGTTCAACTAAACTAAAATGATGTCAGACCTACTTGAAAAGATTAGGTCAGACAGAGAACAGGAGTTCAATGAAGCCATCTTAAACACCGATAGGGTTACAGAACCACCGAAAGAAAATAAGAATTTCTGTAAATCATTTCTGACATTAGAAAAAACTCTCATGACAGAAATAAAAATGTGGTGGGACACCAGAACTATAGAACAGTATAGAAGGGAACATATTGTACCAAAAGGACTCAGGATAGTAAAAAATCCAACACATAATCTAGGGAACAAAGCATTCATGAAAGAGTGGAATTACATCCTAAAAAACTGCTCCTTATCACTTATGGATCTAATAGTGAAGCAAAGGAACACTGAATTACAGACCCTAGATAGAGAAATAACTAATCTCTATAACGAAATAGGAACCACCACACCGGAAGAGGATTACCAACATTTAGAACAAGTCATGTCTGTTAGGCTGGCTAAAATACAAAAAGACACAAAGAACACTAAAAAAAGGAAAATAGAAAGAGATAGAAAAGAATATAAAGAGATAGACATGGAAAAACCAATTCACAACACTAAGCCCAACAAAAGACATTTGGAAACACCCCAAAATACCCTGTACACCAAACTGAACATGACATACCAACAGTATATGAAATTGGTAAATGAAACAGAACAACCTTCCCCAAAGAGAAGTAGGACAACCGTTGAAACAGAACAAACAATTGACACGTATTTGAGTCACCTCAAACCCACTTCCAAAACATATGAACAGCTAGTCTCCAAGTCATTTGAAAGAGGTAGATCAGACATGGAGTCCTTTCTACAGAATAACATCATGGACATAGCAACAGGATTGGACACTATAGCTAATGACATTACAACACATGACCTAACAATATCTGAAGAAAACAAAAATTCACCAACACCAGTAGGGAGCAGACAGACTAATCCACTTGCTGATACACAAGATGCAATAAACTCGCCCCCCTCAATAACTACACAGCATACATCACCGATCTGTGAATCTACACAGAATCATTTTTTAGAAATTCCCACACACACATCAGCCCCACCATACAATCAAGAGGAGAGTATAAATGCACCCACCATGATAGTGACAGAACCGAGATTGACATTACGGAACCCCCACAATCCCACACAAGTAACTGCAAAAAGAAGAAGGTCAGATACACAAGGAGAGGAATCAGAGGAGGAGGAGGAACCAGAAAGGCAGTCAAAAATCATGAAACCACATTGAGTAATAACACAGGGATTTTTAACCTAAGTTCTCATGTTCTAACAGCACCAGAAACATCATTACTACAGAAAGGCTTAAAATTTGCCCCATCAAACACCCTCAATAAATTTAACACATATATTGATCTTCATAGATTTACACGTAACCTGACTTTAAAAAAGTTATTTCCAAAGAAACAGTCTGAATGTGTAACTGACACTAC
>WWET01003838.1:145283-156627 GCA_011038615.1 Limnodynastes dumerilii | reverse complement strand
TTGTGAATATAAAATGCAATTGGTTAAAGAATTTGTTATTATTCTTAAACATTGCACATGCTTTAAAAGTTTGCAACCCTTCTGAGTTAGATAATCTTGACTTTTCTTTATATGTTTCATAGTTCTAGTTTGGCACTGTGGGTTTTGAGCTTTTGCGAAGGCCACAAAATCCTCATATATTTCATTCCACGCTTGTGAGCGTAAATGACCTGGTATTTCCTCGTCATTTATATATATTTTCTGCAAGATATTTTGAACAAGATGAGTGACCTCTTGAGGAGTAAAGTTAGGGTTGCATGCTTTACCTTTTGGACCCATGACTGAAGTGATATCAGTGTACCAAAGGCAAATTTCTGTCCATTGGTTGTGTTTAAATACATTTGCATGAGCGTGCGTTTTATCTAATTTGCGTACGTACTAATTACGTACTAATTAACATCCTGTGTGTATCTATATATAGGGCATGTGTTTGAGAAGCCTTCAGTACTAACTGGACTCCTGTGTGTAAAGTCTTTGTAAAGTGTCAATGAAGTATGAACATACACCACAGTAAGTATTCTTTTCTCTTATTTTGTTGAACATTACTATGAATAAGTATAAAATAATTTAATTGGTTATAAGTTCAATGAGATATTTAAAAAAGGCATAACAATATTAGGCATGAGATAGAGGAGTTTATTAACCTATCTTAGTTCCCTGTTTGTAATATGTAACAGAGATTAGTGATTTGCTGCTCCTTGAGGGCGGGAAAGTATTCATCCAATGGCGTTGTTACTTTTGTGTGTGCGTGAGTCCGCCATTTTTAGTGAACTTTTCATATCCAAAATGGCTGCTGCTAGAGCGGAACCCTTTTCCCGCATGGAGCTCCATATACTAGTGGCAGAAATGGACACATTTGACTTGCTGCAGCCGCGTTGCAACGCTGCAGTGCGGGCAACGTATAGAAGGGTCCAGCGAGAGATCAGACGCCGTCTGAGGTTACGCCGGCGCATTGATCAATTGATGCGTCGGTGGAGTGATCTCAGGCAGCGTCAACCACAATTATTATTGTCGATTTGGGCCCAGATAGAGCGTCATAGACGCCGTAAATATTTACTTTTAGAATGTGTTTATCCTTAAGACTAGCTAATTACTAGAATATAAGTGCTTTCCTTATTAATGTTGGCTTTGTAAAACTGCAGATGTTACCCATAGCAATCTTTTTCATGTCAGCCGTCAATTAGTATTATGTGTAATGAAAGTTAAAGCTACTATATGTTTGGTTGTCTGAGGCTACATCTCCATTTAGTAGAAAACCTCATCTTTAAAAATATAACTCAATAAACTATAAGCTTTAAAGATTTTAATATGATTTTATGTTTTGTAAAAAAATGTATAACCATAAGAAAAGGCAGAGTGCGCGCCTAACAGGAAGACGGCGCGCACGTGCATGGTTACTAAGACGCTGTAACCATGCTGCCTGTCGGCTGGGGAATCCCCTGAGACGCGCCGCGGAATCAAGGTAAGCGAACAGACGGGGAGGGAGCCGACGGATACAGCTTGCCGTTAGACGGCAGCTGTAACAAGGAGCAGGAGGAGGAGCAGCCGTCACCCCCTGCTCAATTGTTAATTGATTCCTCACCCCCCAAGATGACGCAGAGGACCAGGATGAGCCCTCACCCCCCAAGTTTTCCTGGAGGCTGAAGAGCCCTCACCCCCCCAAGGTTCCCAGGAGGACGTTGATGAGCTACATCACCAGCATGTGCAGGATGCTGCTGGTGAAGTGGTTCATGGTAAGATATCAGTAGTTTATTTAATGTATTTTTATTTTTTTTGCAAATAGATGTAATTGTGTAAAGTTTTATTTTTCATAATATGTGTAATAAGTGTTTGTGTTCTTTACATATTAATAATGTAAACAACATATGTACATAAAGTAAAGAAGCTTTAACATTTTTGCAAGCTTCATCTCTTTTGGGGTTTTCTTCTAAAAGTTCATTAAGCAAGGTTGAATAATTAAAAAAAACAAGAACAAAATAATATAAGATTTATTTGTAAAATCAAGAATTTGTTCAGCAAAGTACACCTAAAAAATTATAATTTAACATAATATTACCTAATGAGATGCAATACGACTGCTATATATAGGCCTTGCTGTTAATATGTAATTTTTAAAGGAAAGGAAAATTTATATATTGTCTAATATATGTAAAAATAAATATCAATGTATTTTCTCTTTTATCAAACAGATGTGTTAAAGAACAACCCATGAGGAAGTCATTAACTTGCTGCACATGCTGGTGCAGATGGGACAAACAGCCCAAATGTTGTTACAGTTATTTAATTTAACTCGTTAATATTTTACATTTAAATAAATAATATGTTTCCTATAAAAAAAATAAACAAAAAAATGTTTGTTCACATAAAAATATTGAGTGTATGTTTTGAATTTTTGTTTATTACATGGAGCAAAAAGACCATACATACATACTATACATCATACACATCATACACCATAGAGCATTATGTCAATTTAAAAATTGAAATTGAAATTTCTAATACATGTTTGATATTAAAAAAAAAAACAACAACAGATTTTAAAGGTGTAAAACATCATATAATATTCAATAGCTACACAATAGGTAAAACATTAGAATGTACGCTGGATCAATTAATCCATAATAGTCGTATTCATGATTGTCCGTATGAAGGTATAATCGTATCTTTGATGGCCGTATAATTTACTACTTTCCTTCGTACGCACGGGCGTATTACCGCTACACTACTACCGCAATGTGGGTGTTCCTTCCTACGGATGATCGGTCGGGCGGCCTTACTTTCTGATTGTTACGCTTGTGCGATCATACGCAATTGCGTAAGATTGATGTCGTAGGTCTGGATCAGGCCTTTAGAGCCTGAGATAGCTCCCATTCCCCTAATATCCCTCCCTTGGCTCCCCACACTAGCGCACATTCAACACTCCACTTTAGAACCTACACTTTCTTGCTGGAAACATCTCCGCACGAAAGCAGAACTATCCACTACCCATTCACCCCTCACTCCACTCATACACAACAGAGATTTGACCCCTGGCTTAACACCCAGGAACTTTCTACATTGGCCCACCGAGGATGGTCTCCAGGCTCGACGGCTGATGCGAGGGAGGGCCCTGCTGTCTTTCCAAGAGGTCCAGGCTCAATTTTACCTCCCACAAACCGACTTCTGGAAATACCTGGGTGTCAGACATTATCTGACACAAGGCGGATCGCTCTCGAGGTGGAGTTGTCAACTGACGTTATTTGAGGATCTTTGTTCTATGGAATCTGCTCCGTTGCGTTTACTCTCCAAAATATATAAACAAATTGTTGACGGTCTCTTCATAATAGATCTTAGATATGTGGAGAATTGGAACAGAGACCTCACTCAACCACTCTTAGAGACGGAATGGGGTAAGATCTTTCTAGTAACATCTAAATGCTCACGTAGCCTTTCTATAGTGGAGACTCAGTTGGCACATACATGCACATATGGTGGGATTGCCCATGCCTTAGCAGTTTTTGGCGGGAACTGAAGGTGACAGCGTGTAAGGTAACACAACTAGTTGTTCCCCAGGGTCCGGAGTTCTGGCTCTAATCTCTTTCGGACATCCCCTTTAAACTATATAAGAAATCCCTCCTTAAACACATGAATAATGCCGCCAAAGCTGATATTCCCACTAGATGGAAATCCCCCATACCTCCCACACTGAAAGACTGGTTTAAAAAAATAGACCAATACATGTTAATGGACGACCTAATTTCAACCTCAGATGGTCTATATCCAGAGTTTCGTGATACTTGGTACTCCTGGCTTAAATTCCAACAAACCCCAGACTATTCCTTGCTAGTGGGCACCCTGGTGAGACCTCCAAATAATCCTAATACTCCCCCTTATGCAATTCACAGTATTATTACTCTATAAGCAATCTCACTCTTCAATTACGCTCTGCCATAGTCTGAACATTGTAGTCGGTCCTAACCAGCTCTACATAGCGTCTTATCGTCAGTCACTTTTAATCCCTCCCTTCTCTTCCCTTCTCTTCTTTTCTTCCTCTCTTGAAAAAAATGGACTAACAGTGTTATAATTGTCATACATATCTTTTACTTGCAAGCTACAACTAACTTCAGATTTGACTTCAAATATAATGTGTTGACCTGTATCATATTATCTTGTCAATAAATAAAGAATTTATTACACAATATTCTACAAAATGGTATTTATTAATATAATATTTTTTAGATTATTTGAAAAAATAAATTATCAAAAATAAATTATCTTTGAGATCACTGAATCTCTTCCTAGTAGTGGCGGGACCTCTGTGACGCTCACATGATTAGGATTAAGCTCTTTTCTCTTGACAATATGATCACAAAATAAGATTTCTTGGCAGCAGGATATCTGAAGGATCAAAACAAAGTCCCAAAAGGTCCTCTTATACGGCATTCCGGGTCTCTTAAAATCTGACAGATTTGAAGAGATACAGGGCTGCGGGTTTGGAAAAGTGGAGATGTTGCCCGTATCAACCAATCAGATTCTAGTTGACATTTTCTAGTTTGTAACAGGAAAGTGAGAGCTGGAATCTGATTGGTTGCTATGAGACAAATCTCCACTTTTCCAAACCTGTTGAAATTCAAATAGTTGAATAAAGAAAGTGAAAACAGAATTTGCTTTGTAGTTTTATTTTTTTTAAATAAATTAGACCAATAGATATGACATTATGTCCATCTGATTTAGAGGACACAAGCATTACCACTCATTCAAGGGTGAATTATTTTTATTACTCTTTTTTTATTCTGTTCCAGATTTTATCCTAGCACTTTTCATCCTCATGATGACATCATCATCCATGTTTCCACAGCAACCAGATACCTAACATGGCTTAGGTCAATGAACATGCCTCTAGGGAGCTGTGGCCTATAAATATTGTAGATATCTTTTTTATATATACACAAACTGAGATGTATGAATAAAACACAAAGAAAAGGGTGACCTTAATCTGATTTTCCCACAAATTTAACATTGTGTAGTAGATGTTAAAACACCATAAAACGCCTAAAAACAACATCTTAAATCTTCCTGTTACATATGTGAATAGTTAGGAAGTGTGAGATATGACAAGGAGTAGATGGATGTAGATTGTAAATTACAGATTTTGATTTGCCTTATTTCCCACTGATATTTTAAATTGTTAATATTTGCAATATTTAATGTGACATTTTGGTCAGTTAAAATAGCATTTTAAAATAGCAAGGTGATCTCAACTAAAGAACTGTTTGGTTTCACATTATGTGATATTACCATATTAGGAAATATAGTATGAGATATATATAGAGGAGTATGCATTTTCAAGTAGTAGGTTTAATGAAAACTTTCAATGTGGTTTTATTATTGCTTTATTTAATGATAAGTGCATTGCTGTAATTAGTTTGAGAGGGAACATTAGACACACTACTTAGTGTTGCAAAATCCTGACCTTAGTTTTATAGTGTTAATTTCCATTATATATGAATATTGCTTTATTTAATGATAAGTGCATTGCTGTAATTAGTTTGAGAGGGAACATTAAACACACTACTTAGGGGCTGATTCAGAGTTTTAGCAACCGCAGTAGAAACACGCACCTCTGAATTGACCGTGTTACCAAAAAAACAAAAAAAACAAAAACCAGTCAGAGTCTTAATTGCTCCGACCGCACGGCTTAATTTGTTTTGCAATTAAAAAAAAAAACCCTTCCACCGCTACCCCCTCCGCTGCAACCCACAAGCTCTGAAAACAAATAAATAAAGAATGGCCCGGCTGGGCATGCTGCTACAAGTAGACCTAAAAATATATAGTGCCCAGATAAAAAATAAAAATATATATTGCCCAGAGAAAATAATAAAATAACAAATAAATAAGCAGCGAGCGAAAAGAGACTAACAAACAACTCCTTGAATTTAAATGAATAGCATTTATTAAGACACACTAAAAACATGCAATAATAGCAGTTGTAGTTGCAGCTGATATGCGACAATTAAAATATTAAACAAACATGTACTGGACCAGTATTGAGATGAAGTACGATGGCCTCTAATTACCCTGCAGGGATATTAGTCCTATGTAAATTAATTTAGAGGCTATTGACTATTCTTATAACAACTGTTGGGATGAGAAAATCAAGTCTCTGGGTTGATTAAGCTCCAAAAGTGTTCCGTTAGCATATCCGATAGTCAATAAGTATTTTACAGCATATTGTATGTGCACAAGTGGAAGCAAGTTGGTAGGTACTTGAAGGATGGGGGTATGGACGGAATGGTAAGTATATCAGAAATAATTTCCCGAACCCCTGTACCTGAGCTCCAATGGGAGCGGTGTGTAGTAGCAAGCGGGCTGACTGGAGACTTGCACCGGTCCGATGTGACTCCCACCTACTGGTAGGTCCGATTGGGAGCAGGGGCAATGGTTGCTCCAATATTGAAGTTCTCATTTGTTGTGCACTGAGTATATTGATGTGTGCCGTCTATCCACGAGGGAACAGGCTGGATGCTGTAGATGGTGCCGTCTAAAATAATAAAATATATAGTGCCCAGAAAAAAATAATAAAATATATAGTGCCCAGAGAAAATAATAAAATATATAGTACTATCAAATCCACGATATTTATTTCTATAATCTACCTAATATAGGTTCATTAAGCAGTCAAAGGACTTTTTCTCATGTTTTTAATGTTGTAATCTATTGTCTGTTGGTACAATATTTGTGCCATATCAATTATGCACACTATGCAAGAGTTGGTTCATGTTTTATGAGTTTAATAAATAAATAAGCTATTCTCAAAACCCATCGTTTTCCAATATTATTCAGATCATCCTGTTTTGCATTAATGAAATATACTCGGTGCACCCCAATTTAGCGCTGTTTTCACCATATTTTATTTATATTTTTGCCAAATTTCAGATATACCTGTAATCTGAACTTCAACAGCTGCTTGGGGTAATCACCTATAGTTTTTTATTTATACATAGTTTATTGCGCTGTGTTGTAGAAACATTCTCTACTAAATTCCTTTTTTTATAGTCTATTGGGTAATTCCCACAGGTTCATAGCAGCAATCTTCTTTATTGCATATTTGAATAACAGGATGACTGAATTTTTAACTTTGCTGAACGTCTGCAAAGACATCAAATAGCGTTTGATGATGTTCCTACGGTGATTCAAAATAAAAAATCTTATGCAGTAAATGCATCAAATATACAATGTAAATTATTTTTACAACTAGAAAGATTACTAAAAACCGAAATGAGGCACTGGCTAGACAGTGTCTCTTTACAAAAGTATATAGACTCCAAAATTATTCCAAGGGGACTAAGGCTATTTAAAACACTATCTATTCCCAATGATGGAGTATTGCTACAAGAGTGAAACTCCATCCTGGACCATTGCTCCATGTCTTTAATGCGATTGCTTATCAAATATAGAGAGGAAAAACTAACTGTAATCACAGAAGAAATAGAAAAAGTAAAATCTTCCCTAACTGTATTTGAGAAAAGTGAACCTTTTAATGATAATCAAAATTTACTCAATGAAAAAATTTCAAGATATGAAAAAGAAGTTACTATAGATAAGAAAGAAACTTTTAAAAGGGATGTTAATGATTATAAATTGGGTATAGAAAGGAAATATAGAGAACTAAAAACGAAAAATCAAAAAAACTTTTCCAAATCCTTAATTAGACAAGATAGTTTGAGTTTACAAACACAAAATAAACGAGATATCAACAATGTCTCTAATAAAATTCAAAGTGAACAAAAGTTAGACACTAATAAAGCTAAATTTGTAATTGAAAAAGAAAAACTACCAAAAACTATTTTTAAACAAAATAAAAATCAAGAAAAAAGTGAAAAAGATATCCAGTTAAATTCAACTATAGACACTCAACTAATTCATTTCAATGAAATGATACAACTCTCTGATGAACCTTCGTCCACCAATCAGGTTTTTCAGAGAGATCGTATTCCCCAAATTCCAGTAACGAACCAATATCAAGTGCTTTGTCAAAGTTCACCAGTATCTCAAACCCAATTCAACAAAAGGTTAAGAGAAAAAGGGGAATTAGAGGAGGTAGGAGGTTGCATTTCAAAAAAATTGAAACAGACTGTAATTCCATAAAAATGTTCCATTTATCAAAAAAAGAATTAAACCCCTACCAACTAAGTTTGTTAAAAAGGGCCTATCTTTTGCCCCCAATGTTAATCCTAATATTTTCAATCTATTTGTAGAGCTGAACTTGTTCACTAGATCTCTGTGTAGAAAAAGATTTTTCAATGGTAATATAAATACAGAAAATACAGATCACAGTGAAAATTTGCATGAACAAATAATCACTGATGAAAATAATCTATGGTCTATAGAAGAACAAAACTGTTTAAAAATATTAGAATCTCCATAGGGATCATTGTGAACAGATGAAAATATTTAAAAATCCTTCTGATTTTTATCCTGTGAAATATAGAAGCAAAGCTATAGATACCTTTTACCAGACAACATTTAATGAATTAAAACAACTCTGTGATAATTATTCACAAATGAAAATAGGTACTGGAAACCTCATTAAAAGAGAAATGAAAGCTATAAAAGAACTACAAAAGGACACAAATATAGTTATAAGGCAAGGAGGGGGGGGGTAGTATTATTAGACACCATTATATATCAACAAGAAGCCTTAAACCAACTTAATAATAAAGACATCTATAGGGTTTTGGATTATAATCCATCTACTCAATATCAAAAAACTCTAAAAGATATTTTGGAATTAGCAGTAGAAAAAGGGATCATTTCTAAAGATTGCTATTATTTTCTGTACAATAAACATCCCGTAACTCCCATCTTTTACCATATCCCAAAAATTCATAAATCCATTATTAATCCACCTGGGCGCCCAATAATTTCTATTATAAATTCACTTACCAGTAATTTAAGTTCTTTTGTAGATTATTATTTACAGAAATATGTACTTAATCTAAATTCATACCTAAGAGACACTTTACACTTGCTACACAAACTACAAAATTTTGAATGGCACGATAATTATTCTTTTTTAACTTTAGACGTAACTGCGCTATATACAAACATACCCCACAAAAAAGGTCTAGAATCAATAGCACAATATCTGGATACAGATGAAAAAATGACTAAAAATTTAGCACAATTTATATTGATTTCCATTGAATTTATTCTTAAACATAATTTTTTCTTATTTGATGATGTCACTTATTTGCAGATACTTGGAACGGCAATGGGCACCAAGTTTGCCCCGAGCTTTGCCAACCTGTACATGGGTACCTTTGAAAGGGAACATGTGCAGGGGGGCCCATTTGGGGCGAACTTGGTGCTCTATTGTCGTTTTATTGATGATTTGTTTATTGTTTGGAAGGGGGATGAAAAAGAGGCATTTTCCTTTGTTAATTATCTTAATTTAAATAATTATAATTTGCACTTTACTTACACTTTTAACAAAAACACCATCAATTATTTAGATTTAACTTTGATAGCAACTAACAATACAATTATATGTAAGAATTTTAATAAACCTAATGCTACTAACAACTATCTACATTTCAAAAGTGGCCATCACAAACCTTGGATTTCAAATATTCCAAAAAGTCAACTAGGAAGGCTTAAAAGAAATTGTACACTGAATACAGAATATTGTGAACAGTCCAAAACTTTAATGAGCAAATTTAAAGCCAGAGGCTACCCTAAGCCCCTATTGGACAAGGCTCTCAGCTCTATGAACAAAGTCACCAGACAAAATTTATTAGAGAAATCTCAATACCTTAATATTACTAAAAATAAGCAAACTAGAAAGAAATGTTTTTTTAATGACTTTAAAAATGTTGAAGGAAACTCTTCTGGGGAGTCTATATTGTTTATTTCAAAGTATAACAAACAATCTAATAAAATTAAAACAATTATTAAAAATAATTATAAGATTCTTTTTACAGAAAATATATTGGGGAAAATATTGTTACCCAATCCCAGATTTATTTTTAAGAAAAATACCAATCTTAAATCCCTTTTGGCTCCAAGTCAATATAGACGTCCCCAGGCAGATGCCAATCCTTCTATGTGGTTGTCAAATAGACCTGTTGGTTGTTATAAATGTGGCAAAACAATATGCCTCACGTGTCAACATATTTTAAATAAAACAATTATGATTGAATCAAGTGTAAACAAATTTAAACATCATCTAACTCAATTCATCAACTGTGACTCTATATATATTATTTATATGTGCACTTGTGCACTGCAATATATAGGACGCACCACAAGATCCCTGAAAGTACGATTCAGGGAACATAGAACTAACATTAAAAAAGGCTTAATTACTCATAGTGTTTCCAGACACTTCCGTGAAAAGCACAATAACAATCCTAAAGATTTAACCATAGTTGGTATTGAACAAATCAAACAAACTACTAGAGGAGGAGACAGATATGCTCAACTTTGCCGTCAAGAACTATACTGGATTTTTAAATTCCAGACCTTAACACCATACGGTCTAAATGAAGACTTAGAATTTTCAACAATTAAAATATAATGATTTAGAACTGTCTGGATTATTTGTTTGGTTGTTTAAACATTCATTCATGTCATTATTTAGGTTGTCTTAATTTTAGGCTTTGTTAGCGAGCTATATATTGTCCAGATTTTATATATATATATATATATATATATATATACACACACATACAAATATGTGCTTTCCTGAGGAGAAGGAATTCAGTCATTTTGTTATCTACAAAGTGAAGATTTGTACAGTACCAGGAGAAGATCACAGATTAAGAAGAACCTCATAAACTTTTGCTGAGAAACAGAAAACAGCTGTATAAAGGAAGTATGTAGCACAATCCAGAGAGAGGAAAGGTACAGAACGGGTCTGGCCAACCTGTGGCTTTCCAGGTGTGGTGAAACTATGAGTTAGGGTTACCACCCGTATGGGATTGCTCCGGACAGTCCGGTAATTGAGACCAGCGCCCGGAGTCCTGAGTGGTCCCATTCCCGGATTATAGAATGTCCGGGAATAATACTATTTCTAGGGATACATAAAATTTCCGCGCCGCTGAAATAGCTGTATAGTCACATACACAGTGTCCTGACCGCCGCATCCAGGCACTGTGTGTGTTGCTATGGCAACACTTCGCCCTTGTGAGCGTCATTTTGAGGCGCCGCAGAGGACGGAGGGTGAGGATGAAGAGAGGGGAATAAAGGCTTATTGGGGGTTAAAGTATGTGAGGGGGGTCATGTGTGGTTATAGTATGAGGGAACGGGGGGGGGGGGGTGAGTT
>WWET01003838.1:69876-86064 GCA_011038615.1 Limnodynastes dumerilii | reverse complement strand
CCTCTTCTTCCCTCTCCTCCCCATTTCACTTGTCCGGTGCCGGCAGGGCTCCTGTGCACTGTGTTTGTGGTCAGAGCTGAGAGGAGTGGGAACAGCAGTGTCAACTAGTATAGTAGTTATTTGAAAGTGGATACTTTGATCCCTAAGTGCCGTATAATTGTTTTTTGTTTGTTTTGTTTGTTCTACAAATCTTAGGTTTTGGCTGCAGGGAAGAGAGTCTTAGGGTCAGGCTGCAGGGAGGAGAGTCTTATAGGCAGGCTGCAGGGAAGGGTTAGTGTAAGGATTAGGGAAAGGGTTGGGATAAAATTTAGACTTACCATTCGAACCTCATGTCATTTAAACATTGTACCCCTTATTTGGAACATTAAATGTTTACATATGTTGCTTCTATTTTTCCTAGAAACTCTTACTGAAGAAAGAACAAATGAGCCTCATCATCCACTGCAGCAGGAGAAACAACTCATGGACAGGATGAACCTAAAACTTAGGGCCAGATTTACTAAGCTGCGGGATTGGAAAAGTGGAGATCTTGCCTATAGCAACCAATCAGATTCTAGCTCTCACTTTCTTTTTACATACTAGAGAATGTCAGCTAAAATCTGATTGGTTGCTATGGGCAACATCTCCACTTTTCCAAACCCGCAGCTTAGTAAATCTGGCCTTTAGTCTTTAACAGGGCAACAGCTCTATCTTATCTGAAATTAACAGAAATATTGCAAATATTTCTCATACAAAAGCCATATGGCAACCACTAATACCCACATGGGGAAAACACGGGAACTATGGGTGATATAACTAATATTTCTGCATTTTATTTTGCAGATTAGAAACTGGTTAATAAGCAGTGTGTTTGGGTGTTTTTCCTTTGTTTCAGTATAGCAAAAGTACCTGCTTATTAATTTATAAATTATTTTGAGCAACCTCCATTTTGTTTAATTCTGGAACGGATCCAGAATTACATACAATAGGCCATTTCTGCATCCTACATTCGTAAGTACTCCTTGTGAATATATTGTGCATACGTTAGCAAGCCAGTTGCACATGGAACACAGTGCGACCGATTCTAGATTTTGAATGACTAATCCTATATTCCGTATGTAGATATCTCCAAATGCATACAATTAGGAAGCAGGAATCTGCATCACATGGAATACAGATGTGTTACGGGCAATCCAGATCTACTCAGTGCAAGCAGAGACACAGGTTTCACAAGTTAAGGTACGGTTTTAGACACGGTATTCGCAGTCTGAACACATGCAGACAGCCTTAGCAGTTGAAACAGTTAGTGTGTTGCCGATTCCTTACCTGCAACTAGGCTTGATTATGTCACACTGTGTTATTATCAATGTATTCTTTTTGTTGTTTTCATGAGTGCTCAGAGATTCTATCACCCTACGTTTTGAAGTTACACCCACCTAAAGAGACAATATTGTAATATATGGCTTGTTTATGGAGCGTTAAGGGAGACTTCTCTAAGCTCCTGCCCACAGGTAGCTCCACACATTCTTCCATTTCTGCCGCATGGGTTGGTCCATCAGTTATGGGAGCGGTGAACATGGACTGGTCCTCAGAGTTGTGTGACAAGTTGCTGTATGGATCATTATCTTCATCTGCTGGGGTAATTGTGAATCCTGCCCTGAGATTCTCTGATTTTCTAGGGGTAACCATGAACACTGTGCTTTTCTGCCTTCTGAAATCTGCGCTGTGTTTATCTGTCAAGTGGCACAATACCTAGAAGGCGTGTTAACTGTCCAGACTCTTTTTGCTACCTCTGTGGTGAGATATCATTTAAACAGCAGGCATGGCACTTGGCTCCACTCGTGAAGCAGTGCAACAAGCTTTATTATGGTTGCAAAGTTGGTGACCACCAGACAAGGCCCCTCATGTTTGCTGTGTCACTTTTGCCAGTCTCTTCATAGGTTGGCAGTCTCAACACATGAATTTCACTGTTTTTATGATGTGGATAGAACTGAAAGGCCACCGCACAGACTGCTACTTTTGTCTGGTGAACATTTAGGCTCCTAGTCAAAACACTTAATGAATTACAAGGCATCCACTTACAAGGTGATCCACCACAAGGCATCATAGTGCAGCAATGCCTGTAACAAGCTTCTCGAAGAGTTTAATCTTCAGAGAAGAACAAGAAAAAGAGCCTGCAGAGCATGACAATGATCAGGAAAATCTTGACTCAAGCTTCAAGTCTTCCAGTTTGTCTTCTAAACCACATTTATTAAGCCAAGTAGAGCTTAACAACCTTGTCCAGGTTTAAAATTCTACAAAAGACAAACAGAGATTAAACTAAGATATGTATTTTCAGACATAGGCATAGAGGCTTTTAAAATTTCTTTGCCCTCAAAGATGGGATTGTCATTTGTTTCAATGTTAAATCTGTCATGGAGGCACTGGTACACAAGTACAAGGCAGAGGATTGGCATGTAGTCGATTCCTCCAAAGTAAGCTTAAAGCTGTTCTACTCCATAACGACAACAAGTTGCCCTCCATACCACTGGCTCATGTGGCTGCCATGAAGGAAACACATAGGAGCATGAAAGTGTAATAAAAAATGTAAAATTAAAACTAAAATTAAAAAAACATATTTGATTTTTTTATATTTTGTCACATTTTCTTTAAGGTTGGCCTTACCTTCTCCCCCATCTGCTATGGAGCCAATGATAGAAATTGTGCCGTGGAAGTGGATGGCTCATCAGCATCGAATGGGGTGGAGCATCCCCTGAATTTACCACAGAATTTAAAAACATATATATATGACCCAACCTTGGGACTCTCATTGTTAGAGTTAGGACCACCATATGCAGAGACATTGACGGTGGCTGGAGGCTTATCATATATTTGGGCAAATATGTGTAACAGACGTTTCTGCTTTTTTTTTTTTTTTACAGATAGAACGGTATAGTCTGTTACTGGTAATGGCAGTGTTGCTGGGACATTTTCTTTCTTTTGTTTCTGTTGCTAGCAGATTACCCCTGCCTTTCATGCACCACATTTACCTATAAATTGATTGAGCAACTTCCATTATGTGTGTATCCCCTGAATTTAGCAAGATTTACCAAGCTTCACATGTACCACTCCATCTCCCCCTGGTGCCTGCAAGTGTTATTCCATATTGTGATTGTGCCATTCCCACTCCACACACATATGCTCCAACAGCAGATTCTACCGGTCAACCATTGTTGCAGTTCCACAAGCGATGATGACATTTAGATGCAGTTTATAATCTTTTTTTTCCCCCTTATTTTTACGTTAAATGTTTTTATGTTTGTAAATAGTATGTGTATTGTTAATATTAATTAATTAATTAATTAATTAAAAAGGATTAGCAATAACTTTTTATGTTTAGTTTTGTTTTCTTCACATGGATTTTAAATTAATTCTTTGTCCTTTTAATAAAACTTTTTTTAGTTAACAAAGTTTTAGGTGTTCTATTTTACAAAAACTGAAACTTTGAAGTTGAAGTATGTAAATAAAACACACTTTTTTAAATTGAAAATGTCATTATGTAACAGTTTTAAACAAGTAGATGGGTCAGTCTCTTCAGCTTGGGGTCCAGGATTTATGACTCTTGCTGGAAGTCTCCAATATCCAGGTCCCCAACACCTTCCACCTCTTAGTAGCCTATAGCCCTTAGGGTGAGTTGCTCTTTTGGGAGTCAGGGCCAAATGGTCTGGTATTGCTGTTTCAGATTGCTACCTTCCGCTTTAACATAGTTTTAATATCCTGCCAGCTGAAAATGAAACAAGTCACAGAAATTTTTTTATTTTTATAATTAAATATTTTACAATACTTATTCACATTGTATTCAATTTCATGAGACTTTAAATTATAAAAGTTCTCTCACACAGATTGTGTGACCTACATTTATTTTTTAGAAGATTTATAACATAATACAATTTGCTTAAACACAAAACATACCTATTAACATTGCAGAGACCGTAATATTGCCTTTATTTTAAAGTTTTAAATTAACATTAAAATGTACCCTTGTCTATTGTCTGTTATATGATAATTGTTATTTTTTAAATTAATGGTCTTTGAAATATAGCTATAGGTACACCTTAAAATATAGGTTGCCCCCTATTTCTGATTTCAGAGGGCAGAAATAGCTACCGCTGAGAGGTGGGGCTCGATGATGCAATTTATGAAATTGTTATTAATCCCTGCCCCATGTAAATCATCACTGATGTTCATAGTGTTCCTGGGATTGAGTGGGGCTTGATGATTGCCTCCTATTATTCTAACAATACAGCCACCATTCATCTTGCAGCTGTATCAGTTTCTAAATAGGGCTGACCAAATTGGCAGCTGCATCCCCCACAGGGCATACTTCAAGGCCAAGCCGAAGCTCCTGGCAGAAGTACAGAGAGCACTTGCACGCAATAAGGCAAGAAGTAATTTAGACCTTTATATAATACAATTTGTACAGTATGGTTGTCTTGTTGCTAGTTTAGGAACGTGCACAGCCATGCCTAGTAGAGGCCATTACTATGGTTGGGCTCCAGATTCTGTTTTAATCTGATTAGTTGAGGAAGGGTTTATGTATGCAGCAGGAACCACACACACATTGCTTGACATTTTTAACTTCGTACGATTATAATGGATATGACAGTGTTTGTAGAGTAGTCAAAAACTAGAATGTTAAAGTGTTTATTATGTTTATAGGCATCTTTTAAAAAAGTTAAATAATTACACAGCTATTAAATGAAAAAAAAATCTATATTTTTTAAAATTTCTTTAAACAGATTAAATTTAACCATTAATAAATGTAATATATATGTAACTTGTGCAAAAAAATTTTGGCTACATTACTTTTTACTTACAGAATCAAGTTTAAGCATCCCATTAAAATTTTCTCAACCATACAAAAATTTAGTCTTAATTCTAAATATAGAACTTCAACGATTAAGAAAAAAAAAAAGATGTCTAATGTTTATTGATTTACATTTACATTATATTTCCTAATTGTACTGTAGGCAGCATCATGCAATAGAAGCTGACATGAAGGAGAAGGCGGCTGGTCCATCTGAAGATATTTAGGACTGAGGCTGAAGACTGCCACCAGCTTCACCTCACCCACACCTGACCCTTCATCCCTACAATCCAGCTCTTATTCCCTCACCCCTGGCACTTTATCCCCCCTAAACCTCTTCTCTTCCCCAACACCTGGTACTTTCCAGGCCTTTTTCCTTTACACCTGCCCTCCATCTCCCCAGTTCAGGTCCTCTTCCCTCACACCAGCCCCTCCATCCTCACAATCTAGTTCCTCTTAACCCCCCAACTGGCACTATACCTCCCCTAAATATCTCCTGTTCCCCCACACCAGGCACTCCATCCCCCAAAAACATCTCCTCTTCAATGCAGCTCGTCTTCCTTCACACCTGGAACTCAATCCCCCCTAAACATCTCTTCTTAACCCATAACTGTCACTCTGTCCCCCAAAAACATCTCCTCTTCCTCCACACCTGGCTCTCCATCCCGACAATCCAGGTCCCCTCCTTCCAAAAAATCTCCTCTCCACCACACCTGGCACTACATCCCCACAATCCAGGTCCTTTTTCCTCAAAGCATCTCCTCTTCCCACACACCTGACCCTGTATCCCCACAATGCAGCTTGTCTTCCTTCACACCTGGGACCTAATGCCCCCTAAACATCTCCTCTTAACCCACACCTGTCACTCTGTCCACCAAATTATCTCCTCTTTCCAGACACCTGGCACTCCATCCTGCCAATCCAGGTCCCCTTCCACCAAAACATCTCCTCTTCCCCCACACCTGCCCATCTATCCCCCCAATCCAACTTTTAATCCCCACAGCTGTTCCTCCACTCTCTGTAAACATCACTTCAACTACCCCCCCTTCAAAGGTTGACTTGGCCTTATCCACTCTCCACCAATCCCCCCTGGGGATGTGGAAGTCCCAAAAAAGGCTCACAATGCAGCAAGTGATGGCAAGTTAAAATTATCTAACATATGTTATGACATAACAACAAACACACATCTAATTTAAATATTATACACACCACTTGCATGTTCCTTACACTGCTGCACAAAAGTAAACAGAAAACCTGTATGAACCTATGTATATCAAGACAAGTGAAAATAACCAGGCGGCGCCAATTCAAAATAATTCCTTAATACATAAAGTATTCATGCTTCATATCCAAGTGAATAAATAATAAGATGTAAGTGTACCAGATTTCCAATTTAATAATGCTTGTTCAACGGTATCTTTGACCGCAGGTGTCTTTAACATCAAGGTCCTTCTCAGGGTAAGAAGACTCAGCAAAAGAAGAAAATATAAAGGAGCAACATAGTGTAGTAATTTTTAACACCAAAATTTAATTGGTAGTAGATAAAATATGCGTACATAAAATTAATAGGATAAAAGCATATCTGAGAATTATATCTCAATACAGCAAAATACCACTCAGGCAGAACAGCAAATCCCCTACGCGTTTCATCCCAGGGATTTCAACAATTGGACTTCATCAGGGAGTCCAATGGTTGAAATCCCTGGGATGAAATACTGGGACAATACAGCAAAATACCACTCAGGCAGAACAGCAATAACCTACGCGTTTCGTCCCAGGGATTTCAACCATTGGACTTCATCAGGGAGTACCTTAATGTTGGAGAGGAAGTACTTTATTGTTTTTGTGTTTAATATTAGCAAGACACTTGACTGAAAGTTAAATCAGACTTAACACTAAAAGGGACATGTAACACAAGTACCATGGGTGCCGGATATGCAGTTTCTACAGTGTCCAAAGAAAGCCAACGGCTCATTGCTGGGTGTTTGTCACTGTGGTGTTTCTGAATTAGTCTACCATGCAATGCTTATTAGCTGTGGTATCCTCTGTTGTACATAAGCATATAGAAAATAAATGAATTGGTTGAAAAAGGAGTTCATTGCCAAAGATATCTTTCTACATTTTAATTTGCCAAACTGACAGTTAGTTTAACAATTCCGGCTATTGTTCAGCTATTTCCTACCACCGCCAGTTACATTTTTATTTTTCTAAAATAGAAATGATTGAAGGTTATTTTAAACACTGCCAGTCATGTAAAATTAAGTCCTCTTGAATATATAAAAAGTATGAACAATGCATATGCTTATGATACAATTATGTTAAAGGCTCAGATTACTTGCTTATATTTTCCTGTCTAACAAAAATGGTGCAGTTTACATAATGGACTAGATCCAGACTACTGAAAGGGGGGTATCTTCCAATTGCTAGGATCGGAAAACGCCTGAATTTTGTTAGCAGCACATGCATTTCATTCCCAGTAGAACTACTCTAGGAGATGACTACTGCTAATTAGAGCTTTAGCTACAAATTTTAGCACCAGGGCAAAAAGAGAAAATGGTACCCTGAATTAGTATAAAAACAGGATGGAAGTTGCTCAATCAATTTATAAGTATATGTTAAACAGGTGCGTGAAAGGCAGGGGGTTAATCTGCTTGCCACAGAAACAAAAGGAAAGAAAAGCCCCAGCACACTGCCATAAACCAGTAACAAACTCTACTGTTCTATCTGTAAAGTAAAACACAGAAATGTTCGTTACACATATTTGATCAAATATGGGATAAGCCACCAGCCACCGTCAAGGCCTTTCTGTATATGGTGGTCCTAACTCTAAAATTTAGAGTCCCAATGTTGGGTCCCATATATATGTTTATAAATTGAGAGCCAATTTACCTAGGAGACACCCTTTAAAGTCTCCAAAATGGCTGCTGTGAAACAGCTCTCCCTCTTAGCAACTGCTCCCAGACATGTCCACAAACAGAATAAAAACAGGATGGAAGTTGCTCAATCAATTTATAAGTATATGTTAAACAGGTGCGTGAAAGGCAGGGGGTTAATCTGCTTGCCACAGAAACAAAAGGAAAGAAAAGCCTCAGCACACTGCCATAAACCAGTAACAAACTCTACTGTTCTATCTGTAACACAGAAATGTTCGTTACACATATTTGATCAAATATGGGATAAGCCACCAGCCACCGTCAAGGCCTTTCTGTATATGGTGGTCCTAACTCTAAAATTGAGAGTCCCAATGTTGGGTCCCATATATATGTTTATAAATTGAGAGCTCTCAATTTATAAACATATATATGGGACCCAACATTGGGACTCTCAATTTTAGAGTTAGGACCACCATATACATTTTGTACTGAATGATTGAAAGGACTTAGATCTATGTGATATGTGCGAGCAAGTTATACAACGATTCCTACCACATTTATAGCAACCTGCTTGGGGAAATCCCAAAGTGGTCTCTGGTTGTACTTTGGAAGGATCTCGCCGTGCTTTAAAGAAGTTGGGGGCCAATAGATTTTTTTAAGTTATTAGCCTTCTTGAAGACCACTTTGGGTATCTCCGGGATGCTATTCTTAAGGATGGGGTCAAAATTTAAAATGTGGTAGTTTTTCTTAATGGCCTTGCTAATATCATTAGCTGAATTGTTATATTTGGTCACAAAAATAAGGTTTTTATCCACAAACTGATCTCTAGTTAATAATGTATCAGACACATTTGTTGTTGATTTATATTGAAGGAGATCCTCCCTTTTCAGGGTAATGGTCTCAGTCAGCGCCTGATCTAATAATGGTTCAGGGTAATTTTTCTCCCTGAATGCCTGGGAGAGCAAATCCGCCTGTGGTAGGAACATATCCAGGGAAGAACAATTACGTCGTAGACGTCTAAATTGTCCCCTGGGTATGTTCCTAATCCAATCCTTTTTGTGGTTGGATGAGAAGCTGATAAAATTGTTGACATCAACCGGCTTCATATATGTTGACGTCTGAATCTTACCATCCTTGATTATCAGGGAAACATCAAGGAAGTCCATCTCTGTGGGGTGACTATTGTGGGTAAATTTCAAATTAAAAGAATTGGCATTTAAACTGATTACAAATTGAGAAATAGATTCCACCGGGCCATCCCAAATAAAAAACAAATCATCAATGTAGCGGTTATAGAGAACCAGGTTCGCGTCCAGCCCGCCCCCCACACATGGGTATCCTCAAACGCCCCCATGTAGAGGTTCGCGAAGCTGGGCGCGAACCTGGTTCCCATGGCCGTGCCCAAAATTTGCAAATAATATGTGTTGGAAAAAAGAAAAAAGTTGTGAGATAAAATGAAAAAAATTAGATCCAGAATAAATTGTTGGTGTGTGGCAGAGAGAACACCATCTATCTGTGTGCTTAGATCCCTAGGGAGGTAAGATTTACCAGCCGGTCTCTTTCTAAAGCATGCTGCTGATAACTTTATTACAAGATGTATTATATAAAGCTTGAGCATATTCATTCAATGGGATTCTAATTGGACCTTAATCCACATTAATTCAATCCTCTGCATAACGGTCCAAAGGACTACCATATACAGACTTTTGTCAGAATTGCAAGTATATATTATTGTGACAATCACCACTATACTGCCAAAACTGCTAAGGGTGGCAACTTAATATCTGATTCTTTTTAAATGTTTCACTTTTTAATACATTTCTTAACTAAAAACTGTGTTCTAATTGCTATAGCGCTGCACTGAAATTTCTTTTTGATATATGTATATATATGTATATTCACAGAAAATGACGGATCCCAGCACAAATAATAGCTGCTGACACTTGATATAAATTATACATTTTTTTGCACCGTTTATCACAGCCGATGGTGTTCGGGGCTGCTAGCGTTTCCAAGTGAGTGCCCTGGTGTTGGGAGGCTCAGTAGTAATTTGGAAAAGTTAGTATGGGAAACACTGCGCCAAGATATAACGTTTGATTTAATTAAAATCCAAATGTGAAGTGATGATTTATAATCCAATGGGAGCGTTTACTCCAGTGGTAAGGGAACAAAAGAAACAGGGTAATAGTAATCTAAGTGTAGTAATTAAATAAATAGGTAACACCCTTGTGTATTAAATAAATAAATAAATAAATAAATAAATAAAGATAAAGATAAATAAAGATAACGATGGGATAAAGTATGGTGCATCAACTACCTCCACCAACAGGGCAAAAGATAATTGGTGATCTTATGTGCCAAATAATATGAATACAGTGCTGCAGATGCTTGCCAACAAACAGTATGATAATCTGAGAATAATACAACCGGAATTTCAAAGTGATTTAAAACAAAGTTGCTTTACTATTATCATTTAAAATGCGTACCAGAAATAAGATAAAAACAAGCGTTTATATTGCTTATTTGTGCCACAGTCTCTGCTCAGTGTGCGCGGACGCGCCGTCTTGCCTGCAGCCGATCCACTCAGCCGAAGGTGAAGTCCGGGGTCCCCGATGCCTGGATGCAGAAGACACTTGTTTGGCAATTTAAAAAGTTATTGTATCCTCCCAACGCATTTCGTCTGGGCTTTTAGCCGTCTCGACTTCTTCAGGGGGTGATTACATTGAAGGAGAAACATCAAAGAGATCGTCTATTTATTTTTATAAGTCCCCTATTAGAAAAGTACACTTCATAATAATGAATTATTATATTTTAGATTTTGAATCATAGACTTATATACACATTTAATCATTAATCACTATAAATTAATCCCAGCCAGTGACTCTGATAGGGAATGCCAATGGATCAGCCCCTTCCTTTTATATATATATATTTATGTTCATATATTTATACACTTCTTAATCACTATTTCAGCTATCTCTTCCAGTTCCTTATCAAGTAAGTGACAATCACTGTAATAATTAAAATTTTCAGAATTTGTTCACTTATCAAGTAAGTGACAATCACTGTAATAATTAAAATTTTCAGAATTTGTTCAGAAAACAGCATGCATGTTTGCTATTTTCCAGTAAATAAATACTCTTTTTCTTCTGGTCCTTGCGAATAAAATATTCTGTGTTTTGAGCTAAAGTGCTACATTGTATAATCTAATTAAGTTTAACACGACTGTGCAAATGCTACTTTTTTAAACAATCTTTAATGTCATCTTGTAAACAAAAGAAAACTTCCGTTTCATCTCTATCCTACACTGGACACTACCAATTAATTATGCTAATTAAGCAAACCGGAACAAATAAATAGACGATCCCTTTGATGTATATCCTTCAATGTAATCACCCCCTGAAGAAGTCAAGACAGCTAAAAGCCCAGACAAAACGCGTAGGAGGGATACAAAAACTTTTTCAATTGCCAAACAAGTGTCTTCTGCATCCAGACATCGGGGACTCCGGACTTTACCTTCGGCTGAGTGGATCGGCTGCAGGCAGGACGGCGCGTCAGCGCACACTGAGCAAAAACTGTGGCACAGATAAGCAATACAAACGCTTGTTTTTATTTCATTTCTGGTACGCATTTTAAGTGATATTAGTAAAGCAACTTTGTTTTAAATCACTTTGAAACTCCGGTTGTATTATTCTCAGATACCTTAGTGTTTGCTGGCAAGCTTCTGCAGCACTGTATTCATAATATTTGGCACATGAAATCACTAACTATCTTTTGCCCTGTTGGTGGAGGTAGTTTTGATGCACTATATTTTATCCCATAGTTTTTTATCATTATTTATCTTCATTCATTTATTTATTTATTTATTTAATACACCAGGGTGTTACCTATTTATCTAATTACTACACTTAGATTACTATTACTTTGTTCCTTTTGTTTCCCTATCACTGGAGTAAATCTCCCATCGGATTATAATATCATCACCTCACAAATTGGATTTTAATTAAATCAAATCAAACGTTATATCTTGGCGCAGTGTTTCCCATACTAACTTTTCCAAATTACTACTGAGATTCCCAACCCCAGGGCACTCACTTGGAAACGCTAGCAGCCCCGAACACCATCGGCTGTGATAAACGGTGCAAAAAAATGTATAATTTATATCAAGTGTCAGCAGCTATTATTTGTGCTGGGATCCGTCATTTTCTGTGAATATACATATATATACATATATCAAAAAGAAATTTCAGTGCAGCGCTATAGCAATTAGAACACAGTTTTTAGTTAAGAAATGTATTAAAAAGTGAAACATTTAAAAAGAATCAGATATTAAGTTGCCACCCTTAGCAGTTTTGGCAGTATAGTGGTGATTGTCACAATAATATATACTTGCAATTCTGACAAAAGTCTGTATATGGTAGTCCTTTGGACCGTTATGCAGAGGATTGAATTAATGTGGATTAAGGTCCAATTAGAATCCCATTGAATGAATATGCTCAAGCTTTATATAATACATCTTGTAATAAAGTTATCAGCAGCATGCTTTAGAAAGAGACCGGCTGGTAAATCTTACCCCCCTAGGGATCTAAGCACACAGATAGATGGTGGGCTCTCTGCCACACACCAACAATTTATTCTGGATCTAATTTTTTTCAACTTTTTTCTTTTTTCCAACACATATTATTTGCAAATTTTGGGCACGGCCATGGGAACCAGGTTCGCGCCCAGCTTCGCGAACCTCTACATGGGGGCGTTTGAGGATACCCATGTGTGGGGGGCGGGCTGGACGCGAACCTGGTTCTCTATAACCGCTACATTGATGATTTGTTTTTTATTTGGGATGGCCCGAAGAAGATTGTGAAACAGAAAAACTACCTAAACTATCGAGAGATAATTCTTACCCTGATGTGCCTGCCGCCTCACGGCGGAACTTCTCCCCCGAAGGGGTTATTGAGCCCTTCCTAATCTATTGCCCAAAGTTTCCCCTATTATCAGAATAGTAATACAGTGATGAAAAATATTTCCCATATAACAATTGGTTTGCGGTGTGCATAAAAAAGGAGGGAGACGAGGTGCACCTCGAACTCCCCTTACCAGACACCCTACGCGCGTTTCGCCAGCTGCTTTTTCAAGGATGGTGTCTCGTGGCGCGAGAGAGCAGTGTTTATATTTTGAGTGGCCAATCAGTTGAAAATACGTCTCGCTAAGGACGCCTCCACCATATGATTGACGGAGGACATGCCGCTGATTTTAAAAAGGGACAAATAAATAAACTTGAACAGACATTCTGAAAAGCGGCTTTCTCTTAAAAGGTTTGAAAAAAGAGAAAACGAAGGATTGTTGACAAATTAAGTCTCCCCTAGTATAATATAAATAACGTAGCTTGGAGTTTCACCACATGCATAATGTATTTATCAACATAGATTAATTTAACAAAATACATTCAGGAGCCAGACAAACATGATCAAAGAAGTAATATTCATCATATACGGGTTCTTATTAATCCTTTATTATCCACAATCAGTGGCTACATTGTACATATAACGAGACAAACCTGCCTATTCTTAAATATATACATAGTTCTCAAAAGGAAACATATGTTACAACTGGTTCAAATCATATTAGTATCATCTATTAGTTTGTTTCTAAGGTGAATTAAGTCAAATATATTATGCGCTCACAGGAAAGTATATCATCCTATAACCCCTAAAGATAATACTCCATAGGGATTAACACACAATGATACCTCATGTTTGATCTATATAGTTCTGCAGAGCCCTGTTTCTATTCAACATGTTATATCATCAAAGATAATTGCAAAGAAAACAAAAGATACAAGAAAAAAGTCCAAATGAAATAGAAAAATAATAATAATAAGTATAGATGAAAATCTAATACTTGAAATAGAAAAATAATAATAATAATAATAATAATTGTGGCAGAAAGGATATTTGAGGTAGAAAAAATATTTGAGGCAGAAAAAATATATATATATAATTGGGGCAGAAAAAATATATATATATGATAATAATAATAATAATTGAGGCAAAAAAGAGTCGAGGCAGAAAAAGTCTAAGGTCCAATATTACCATCTACACAGTCTAAATACCAGCTAGCAAACATATAGGAAAATGACATAGTGTAAGAAATGTATGTAATGATACGATAACATTCCAAATACCTCTATGTCATTGAATCACAAACTTATCCAATTGACTCAAAGAAAAACTGAGAAATTATTCTGCTCATTCAGACCTCTGGGCATTAAACTGTCCATGAGGAAAATAAATTTAGATTCAGTACGTAAAAGGGAATTGTCCCAATTTCCACCCCGTGTGTCCTTGGGTACTTTAGTTAAAGCAAAGGCCTGTAATGAAGAGAGATCTGATGAGTGATGCAATAAATAATGACGTGCCACTGAGGTTAAGGTCTTAAAGTTATCCTTATCACGCTGGGCAAATTTGATGGATCTGGCATGTTCCAATACCCTGATTTTAAATTTTCGTTTGGTCTTCCCTATATACATAAGGTTACATGGGCATTGTAGGCCATAAATTACTCCAGTAGAGTCACAATTAATAAATTGATTGATGTACCATTTTTTGCCAAATCTGTCCATAAAATCTTTTTTGTTATTGATAATGAATCTACACGCACTACAACGTCCACATTTGAAACATCCAGTAGTACTGAATTTAGTCTGCGATGACATTGAGAAGTGACTGTGTACTAATTTATCCTTAAGATTGGAAGAACGTCTCCAGCTCATTTGGATATATTTGCCCACTACATCAATAAGATCCTCATCTGTTCTCAAGACCTCTGCATGTCTATTCAATATAGACGAGATTTCTTTTGCTTGTTGGCAATATGTGCCAACGAAACGAATTGGCTGCGGCTCAGGTAACTTTGTTGATTGTTGTTGAAAGACCATTTGAGATCTTTTGCGATGTCTCGCTTCCTGATATGAGTCGCGTAGCAATTTCTTGCTGTACCCTCTTTTCAATAGTCTCTGTTTTAATTGCCTGGTACTCATTTTGAATTTAGATGTAGTAGAGCAATTTCTCCGAAATCGGAGATATTCTCCCTTAGGGACTCCTTCAATGGTGGATTTGGGATGCATACTAGATGAATGGAGGATACTGTTCGTGGCTGTAATTTTCCTGAAACAATCAGTAACAAGTAGACCATTCGTGTCTACAGAGATCATAAGATCAAGAAACTCTATCCTTTCTTGACTCTTATTCAGAGTGAGTTTGAGATTGAAATTGTTGGTATTGAGTACATCGATGAATTGTACTAAATCATTTAGGTCACCAGTCCAAATCATAAATATGTCGTCGATATATCGATTCCAACATAAAATGGACTCTGTATATGGTAAATTGTTCTCATGGAAGACCACCTCGTGCTCCCACCAGCCTAGATATAAATTGGCATAGGTGGGAGCACAGGCGGTCCCCATTGCAGTACCCTGAATTTGTAAATAATATCTTCCATTAAATATAAAGAAATTTTTAGTCAACACAAAGTCAAGTAATTGTATAAGAAATTCTTGATAGTCAGGGTTGCTGTCCTGTCTCAAAAAGAATTTGACAGCATTAAGACCCAAATCGTGTTTTATACTGGTATATAAACCCTCCACATCGAGAGACACCAACCAAGCACCCTCTGGTATAGTGAGATTAAATACAACTGCCAGAACATCAGTGGTGTCTCTGGTGTGGGACGGAAGAGAGGTTACATGATGTCTAAGACGGTGGTCTAAGAATATACTAGCCTTTTCAGTAAGGCAACCATTGCCTGACACGATGGGTCTACCTGGAGGTTTGGATTGATGTTTATGGACTTTCGGTAGAAAATAAATTGTAGATGTTCTGGGATGGGTTACCTCAAGAAAATCAAAATCAGACTTGGAAATAATATGTAATTGGAAAGCATTGGTGATCAGATCGTTGTATTGCCTAAGAAAAGGTTCAATTGGATTAGTGGATAGGGGTAGGTAACAATTCCTATCCATCAATTGTCTATTGGCTTCTTGGATGTACAAATCATGAGACCAGATAACAATGTTACCCCCCTTGTCTGCAGGTTTTATCTCAACATCGTTCCATTTCAAGATTTCTTGAAGGGCTCTATTCTCTTCCCTAGTAATATTTGAATTAATTACATGTTTGGTCCTATTTTGTAACAGATCCAAATCTCTAGAGACTAGTTGGATAAATACTTTTACAGCTGGACTGATGTTTAAATCAGGGAAAAATACAGATTTCTTTTTTAGATGTGGTTTAATGTTACCGGTCATCTGCATGGTGTTGGATGGTGAGGTATTCAAACTCTCAAGGATGGCTATAGCATCCAACTCCTCTGGGGACCAGTCATTATTTTCTTGAGACAGGGACTCACTAGATCTGTCCATAATATTGGGCAGTTCATTTTTATTATGATTGTACATTTTATGAAGTATCAATTTTCTGACATACAATTGTA
>WWET01003838.1:50102-65694 GCA_011038615.1 Limnodynastes dumerilii | reverse complement strand
GCGGTTCAGGCAGGGCGGGAGGAAGAGAGGTGCAATAGAGTAGTACAGTTAGGTAAAGAACAGATAGTACTGTGATCTACTCACCCTTCTCTCCCCTTGAGCAAATGCTTTACTGTGGTGGTTGTAGCTGTACGAATTGGCCGCCGTGGAGTAACAAACTGTCCGGTCTGTCCTCACTGGGGCTGTTTGTGGCGTTGGTGTGTCCCAGGAGCCGTAGCTCCTGTTGCTGCTGCCACTGGCTTTGGGAGTCCCTCCTTCCCATGTGTGTAGCGCTGTCTGTGGCAGGGGGAAGCCCTGGAGGTGGAGCTCGCTACTGGGGCTTTCCTCTGGATGGCGAATGGAGAATGCCTCTGATGTGGGAGTGGGGAAATCCTGCACGCTCCAGGTTTTCCGTGCTTCGGTCACTGCTGCTGCTGTAGCCTGTGAGAGGTGCGCTGGGCCAGGAAAAGCAGGTGTTCAAGGAATAGAGCACTGCTGGAGGCTTACAATAGCGATTAATTGATAAAACAATGTGATGTTTAATAAAAGGTTACAATGGTACAAAAAGAAGGGGTAACTCAACACGTTTCATCATTAAACATGACTTCCCCCTGAGGAAGCGCCTCTGGTCAAAATTGGATGGCCTGGTCATGTGGTGAACATAGCTTGGCTCCGACTGGCTGGGCGTGTCAGTTGTCCAAATTCAACATGGCGTTGCTCATGCACCAGAGCTGGTGCAGAGACACCACCAGAGAAACACAGGACACTGAGCAGGAGGCTGAACAGGTGATTGCCACTATGCAGAGTGGCACCTCCATGAAGACAGTGTTGGCACAGCTAGAGAGTGCCGCCATAAGTCCCCTGTTTTATGACATATGTATATCCAACTGTAATATACACTGCTCAAAAAAATAAAGGGAACACTTAAACAGCACAATGTAACTACAAGTCAGTCACACTTCTGTGTAATCAAACTGTCCTCTTAGGAAGCATCACTGATTGACAATCAATTTCACATGCTGTTGTGCAAATGGAATAGACAACAGTTGGAAATTATAGGCAATTAGAAAGACACCCCCAATAAAGGAATGGTTCTGCAGGTGTTGACCACAGACCACTTCTCAGTTCCTATGCTTTTTAACTGATGTTTTGGTCACTTTTCAATGCTGGCGGTGCTTCACTCTAGTGGTAGCATGAGACGGAGTTTACAACCCACACAAGTGGCTCAGGTAGTGCATCAGGTAACGATTAAAACGTTGGTTATGGATACTACATAAATGCAAAACCACAGGTTATTTAAAAACTTTTAAACTAACCAGAATGCCTTTTCTGTTCCTTCTACTATCTATCTATCTATCTATCTATCTATCTATCTATCTATCTATCTATCTATCTATCTGTCTCTCCTCTAATGAACTAATTACTAGTTACCTAGGGGTAGATCCAGAGCACACTAGCTGCTGACGTAAAAATGCTGTTTTGTATGTACTATGCATGTGCACGGCAGATGTTACACCATGTAACTCTGAATGTATGTACCAGCCTTGTATCAACAGTGTAACCATGAACAAAGGGGCGTGCCAACCACATGACACCTCTAATTACGCTTCGGAGGCGGGGTGAGGCATTTAAATCATAAAGTATGGGCGTGTTTAGGCAGGAACGTACAGGTAGCATGTACGTAGGTCAGTACTTACGCAGTGTAAAGTTAAGGTAGGGTTGGGCAAACGTAAAAGGTCCAAAGTATGTACAAGTGAGGGGAGTGTCTAGGGGAGTGCATAGTAAATACGCTAGCGGAAATACGCTACATCTCCAAACGTAATGGAAACGTAGCTCTGTATCTGGCCCCTAATTAGTAACCTATATGATGCAAATCCATACAGTACTCACAAGAGAGAACAAGAGAAGAGAGATAGAACAGTGGGCCTGATCCAGAGCTAAGAATGAAAGGCTATGTTGGATCAGTAAGTCAGAAGCAAGTTAGGGTAAACCTACACCAAAAGACCAATATTAAAGATGCACTCCAGGCCAATACTGTCACAATTACAAATCTTTACTAATTAAAGTGCTCATAGCCGTATATATTAAAATCATAACATAGGACAACATGTAGCACAATCAACAGACATATACTAAAAACAAAAACACAGACATCAACGTCCTGTATTGGTCAGGTAGTATGATATACTGTATATAGAGAATAAATGGCCACATCTATCCCTGTACTTAAAAAGAGAAAATTAAAAAAAGAAACACAAAATACCACCTCACGGTGGGTCTTCACCCCTAAAAAGATTCACTGTCTGACCCTATCTGGGTTGAGCCATATTGTCCTGACAGCAAAAACAGCAAACAACAAATAAGTACAGGGTACAGGAACGGTGTCAGTGGATCAGTAAGTCGCCTATTACATTTATACTGTGCATTCACAGTACCAAGGTACCAAGGTCAGGCATGGATGTCCTGAACATATGTAACTGGTTTCCATATGTCCAGACCTTCCATATGTGGGGTGTGCCAGACCTCCAGGTGTAGTTTATACACATGGTGGGCTGGGCTTCCTATTTAAATCATACAGTAAGGGTTGGTATTATTCCTAACATACAATTGTATGTGAGTGAGAGCTGGACAATTGACATTACGGAATGAAAAAAAGAAGACAGATACAGGTGAGATCCCAGAGCAATGTGGCCTAAAGCAGGGGTTCTCAACCCATGGCACGCATACCACCAGTGGTACGCGTACCCCTGTCAGGTGGTATGCGGCAGGCAGCCGCAGCGGTCCTCTGGCTGTAACGCTGTAATGTTGTTTAGTATAACAGTGCCAGACTTAAGCTGATTTTTACTCATCGTGGGGTAGATCCAGAACTACGTGTGCTGTACGTTTATTCGCGGAGCGTATTTTCGTACACGTAAGTTCGCTACACTCCCCTCGGCACACCCCTTGCATGGACGTATTTTGTCAAAATACGCCACCCAAACCCTACTTTAATTTTTCCAAACGTAACACCATACGTCCGCTAACAGACGTACAGACTACGCGAACGTACGCAGCTTAGGACGCCCATACTGTACACTTTAAATACCACCCCCGCCTACTTCACGTAAGTCGAACGTATTGTTGACTCACGTAAATTTGGCACGCCCACACGTAAGTATTTACGTGACACATACGTGAATCTCCCATACATTCACAATTACGCTACGTGAATGTGCGTATTTTCTATGGTGCGCATGCGCAGTGCGTACGTTACTGCGATTTTACGTCTCCGCCACGCGTAAAATCACGGAAAAACGTAGTTCTGGATCTGCCCCCGTGTCAGTAGAGATCAGTTTAAGCCCGCCACCTGTCACACTAAACAACATTACAGTCCAGCATACACGAGCAGAGGGGGCAGAGCTTTCGACTGGCACTGCAGGAAGAGGATCCACAGAGCTGAAGGAAGTGCAGGAGGATGGAGCAGGTAAGGCAAAAGAGGTGGAATTGGAGTGTGCATTGTGTGGAGAGGGAGATGCCAGAAGGGTAGAAATGTGTAATATGGATAGGGATATAAAAGAAGGGCTAGGGAGATGGTGTAATGTGTGGAGAGGGATATATATGAGTAGGAGAGTGTAATGTGTGGGGAGGGAGATATGAGTACGGGGGTGTAATATGTGAAGAGAGAGATAAGAGTAGGTGGGGTGTAATATGTGAAGAGGGAGATAAGAGTATGGGGGTGTAATATGTGAAGAGGGAGATAAGAGCATTAAGGGAGGTATGATTTGTAGAGAGGGATATAACAGAGGGGGGTGGATGGTGTAATGTGTGGAGAGAGATGTAACAGGAGTGTAATACATCATATGGGGAAAGGTATAATATTTCCAGGAGAAGTGTAAATAATATGAAGAGGAAAATTAAATCTTGAGCCCAAAATTAACCTGAACTGAGCCTTACATATGTTACGCTAATTGTTATATTTTCTAAAGTTAATTATTTGGACTCAGTAAATTAATCTTTTTTGCAAAGTGGTACTTCACCTGGTTCCTTAGCGGGTAAGTGGTACTCAACAAAAAAAAGGTTGAGAACCCCTGGCCTAAAGTAAAGATTTTTTTTTATAGAATTAGACAAATATCATGTTTAGAATTTTGGCTTTATTATGGGTATCATTCTGAACTTATACTTATCAGCAAGGTACCCCTTCAATTGCCGCAATTTGTAGTTATTGTGATGGGGAAATAAGTTCCAATTTTCAATAGTAATTTTCTATCTCCATATTGTTTAGAACAATTATATAGCAGGTTGAATCATTACAAAAAATCCCATTGTGTACCCAGCTTAACACCTAGGCCAGGATTCAGAGCTGCGCTTCCATCTTTCATTTAGATGAAAGCACAGCAAAAATGAGCACTGCACATGCTCAGACTGGGAACACGCACAGAAAGATGGGCACAAGTGTACCCATCCGTGTGTGATCGCATCCGACAGCACTGCGCCTGTGGAACTGGGAGTTTCACCATATTTAAATGAGAAAAGGGGTGTTTTTCTCATTTAAATATTGCGTGCAGTGCTATCCAATGGCTGCTCAACAGCCTTACGCTTATACCATCCAATGATGTAAGTGTAAGGAGCAGCTCACCGAAGCTCTAGGAAAAAAAAATGAATTAGTTATAAAAAAATCAACAAAATTTGACAAAGTAAAATAAATTTTTTTAAAACATTGCATATAAATAAACCCCTTCCCCCCTTCCGACACTATGACTAAAATGAATAAATAATATGGGCCCAACAGGAAATGCTGATACCACAAGCACCAGCATACCCTGCAAGCTAAGGCCAGCTGCGCCATGTCAATGCCCCTATAGTAAAAATAATAAACAGTAGGGCTGGCCATTCTAATGTAAAATAAAAAAAAAGTTTACAGAATTTTTTTTTAAATAAACTACTTACCTGCTCTGTTGGGGTCCAATCTTCTAAGCTTTTAATCCAGTGGGGGTCTTGGCAAATAAAAAACCATGTTGGCATGTCACAACTTATGTCCTGCAAGCAGGACATCCCAGCGATGACCGTTCTACTGTCATTGGGGCATATTTATACCCTTGGCCAGTGTGGGAAATCACGTTTGAAAGCATCAAGCATCAGAATGCCCTCTTGGGCTGATATTATTTATTTAAGTTATAGTGCTGGGTCACATCCGTGGACATTCCCTATGTGACGTCATCGGTGATGTAACATGGGTGGGGTCACATGGACCTGCATTAACACTGGGCCGGTGCTGTTGGAAATTCTTCACTGTGCGTTGTCCCGCTAAAGATGGCGGGCCCATCAGCTCCGTGCCAGTAGTACCGGCTGTCTCACCCTGAGTATGTGAGTTCTATGTATAAAAGTAAAGTATTTTTCCTGCATGCAAAAGAATTTAAATAAATTAGTACCCCTTATTTTGCTAAATGGTTTAGTTACGCTGAACCCTTGTTTTGCCCTCACTCTCAAACCTGGTTTCTGTCTTCTTCAATGGCTGCTCTCTGAGTTCAAAATTTAGCAAATACATTCTAAGCACAATGCTTGCTGTTAGTGATATACACATTTGTCAGAAAGCCAGTATAATACTCTGTATACACACACAGGATGAGGCTTGAGAGCTATTGCATGTGATTGGCTGACATAAAGAGAGGTGGAGGAATGAGAAAAAATTTATATATTAATAAAAAAAAAAATGTGTGTGCACACTATCTCTGATGCTTAAATATCTGTTACTGCTGCATCTTATGCTCATCTGGTTGCCTGGAACTTTATGTATTGTTAGTAGAGCTTTGCAACAGACTGCAATTTCACCACTATTAACATCATCCAATCTCAACAGCACAGCTGGGAAGTTTTTATCCTGATTCAAGCAATGGTCGCGTAGAAAACATGACTATTGTCTAGGCTTTGGAAATACCCACGGTTTGCAATGTTATATTAAACGCACTGGTAACATCACAATACTGCACTACAATCGCTATTGAAAAAGTTGCACCGATCTCACCGTGTTAACTGACTGCCGAAATCCACGCAAGAGCTGTCTGCGCATTAACACAAAACGTTTCGTGCCCAGATCCCTTGAAGACGCTAGAGGCTTATGGGGACTTTTTTGGAAAACCATTATTTGGAAACGAGAAAAGGATATAAGTGCTATTTGGTAAACCAGGAAGGGTTCATATCAGTATTATTTCTCTTATAGACTTTTTCCATTACAAAGGTAAGATAAAATAGCGCTTGTATTATGCAGAAGATAACCTTATAACAACGATGTTTAATAATGTACAGAGCAATGCGTCAGAATATAGACTATTGCACTGCAATACCCATTCTAAATCACATAGTTCATCTAAAGAATAAATTTGAATAACGCTGTGTAACGACTCTTTTATAGCATAACGTTAAGGCTTAAATTATAATACCAGTATTTATTTATGATAAACGTACATTCAGGGGTTCAATAGATTCCAGATGTGTACCAATAAATGCATTCATATAGTATAAACCGTGAACAAAGCTAACCTGAAATGCAATTTTACGTGGGTTTGCATGAAAATGTATGTTAATTAGTAGGTACTTGTGAGTTTTAGAAATTAATTGGAATGTGTACCAAAAATCTATATGGTAGCTAATGTACCTATATTGTAACAGTAATATATTCAATAACATTTACACAAAATATTATAATAATCACAATAGCTGCTGCTATAATTTTGCACATCAATTAACATGCATATATTTAATGTGTCATAAGAGATAATAGTGTAAACAAAGTGCAGTTATAACAAACAGAAATTCATTAGGAACCAGCAATGATTAAATGTGTATCTATGTATTAGCCATTAGTAAGTAGTGTAGTAGTGTAGACTGTTGGCAGCCAGTGTACAGACATACAGACAATGTATTTTGCATTTTTTTGCTAAATGATCTTTTATTTTAATATATTAATCTACACATTAGGCAGTGTTCTGCAAAGATGTTGTGTGTCAAAACTGAGTACACACATGCTCTTGATCAAAATGGTAAAATTTGTAAAAAGCATACGCACTGCCCTTATAATTGAGATTCTGAACTCTCTCTGCTATTCCAATAGCATCCACCGATCTGTTGATCTGATTATCTGTCAAGTGCTGTATGACAAAAGTGACCAGAATACACACTGCCAGCTAATTGGTCCAAGCATTTAGAAACCAACTCTTTTTAGTCCCTGTCTCTCTAATTTTGTTAGTGATAAGTTGAAAACTGTCAGAGTTGGGTAATCTTTAGAAAACCTATTGTGTGTTTTTAGCATGTTGTCTGTGAGCTAACCATAGAATACTTTTATCTTAAAACTAAGGAATTTCAGTTAAGTAAGTCTTGTTTTAGGCAATACTATTTGTTCCCTATTCCTATTGGTAGACACGCTTTCTAAATCCATTCTTTCTTATACCCTATCCACATATTTCATAAGATTTCTTTTTAAAACATAGTTCAAAGCTTGTTTTTTGTTTTAATATTCACTAACTTCTCTGGTCTTTGGGGACAGCTCATGAATCCTTTATATTGTAGTTGTTATAATTTAGAAATCCACAGCTACTGTATTTTTTTTATTTTGGCTTTGCTGAAGTAAGTGTTTGCAATTTATTTTCCATGTGTGCTATAAGTAGGGTATGAGGAAAAGAGGATATAGAACATAAACATCAATCAATATATATGTATTTCATGAGCATTATTAGAAACACTGTGTTCTGGGCTAGATTGATGAATTATTTGTTTTAATAACACAGATAAGAGTAGTGCTGCTGTGTCAGTATAATTGGACTCTGTCTGCTATATTCCTCTCACTCTTACCTCTTTCTTCACATTCTCTTCTCTATACATTTAAGCTTTTACAGTGAGACACATCTGCAGGTGGAAGTAAGCTTAAAAGAGTTTTACATACTTTTCCTGTGTCACACGTATATTATACAGTAAACTATCTTTACAATTTAGATCTCTTGCTTCCATTAGCAGGTTAATTAATATCTTATTTCAGTGATTTTGATAAATCACATCTACTTTTATTATAGGAGTGAAGGAACATGGGGGATGGGAAAGCCACCTATCCCTAAAAATAAAAAAAATACTTTGGTGCCAGGTAAGCTCTGAGGACAGTTTGATCTGTGGCATAATAATATCAACTGGCACATTTCTTTGTAGTGTATTCACATAAAATGAGGGGGCAGCCGTTGGGGGTCCATTTACTATTATTAGCGCTGCAAGCACTGCGAGGTACCATAATGGTCTGCAGAACTTTTTCTGGATATGTTTGGTCTCTCTCTTTAAAGGTCCAAAAGTAAAATACACTGCACACGTGCCAGGACTTCATCTCTGGGACTTCAGAGAGAGAGGGACACATAGCGCCGGGCAGGTGAGTTTAACCCTTTCTAAACTCCCCCCCACTCTTGCCCACTGGAAGACCCATTGATGTTCCTTGTTCATGTGAACAAGGAACACCATTTGTTATTTCAGTGGGCAGAATATATATTTAAATGTATACAGGAATTTTTTTTATTTAATTTTTAATAATAAAAAAAAAAAGGTTAATAGTTTTACTTATTTATTTATTCTTTATTTACATGTTCACAGTCTGTGTATTCCAGCAGTCTTCCTATACATACCCACCTTTCCTTTCCTCCTCCTAATAATAACTATAAGGGGAGGAAAAGGGGGGTATATGGGAAGACCACTGGAATACTTTTACCAACACCATTCTGAGATGACGTTATATAAAGTATCAGCGCGGATTGTTAAATTATGTGCCGATATTAAGTAAATATAGAGATCTAACACATAAATATTCTGATGCCTCTGTATTTGTACATGTTAAACATTAAGATACAACAGCTAGGTCATGAAAGCAGATCCAGGAACTGACAAATGAGATTACAAAAAAATTCAGATTATGGTTTATAAAGCACACAGCGCAAGATTTCTACCAGATGTTGTTAAAATTGTAGGAATACTTACTGTTTATATGGGCATATTGGAAGGGTAAATAAATATGTATTTTAAATTACTGTTGTTTTCTAGACTTATTTAAAATTTAGGTATATTTTAAATCTAAAGATTATATTATAACCTAATTGGATAAAGGTGTCTTTATTAAGATTTGTCCATACAAGTTCACATAGACATAGAGAGGCTGATTCAGAGTTTGGGAGTAAGGGCAAAAAAGATGCAAGTGTACAACTCGGCTAAACCATGTTGCAAAGTAAGGGGGCTAATTAATTTTAATTATTTTCCATGCAGGGAAATACTTTACTTTTGCACATAGAACTCATATAATGCATATCTTTATGATTAATCTATAAAATAGTTGAGCTAAGAAATTTCACCTCTCAATTCTAATTGTGGTTTCACAGTTTACATTTGCCTCCCCTTGCAGTTCAACATGGTATTGCTCAGGCCTACACTTGCACCTAAAAAGAAAGTGTAAGTGCAGCTCTGAATCACCCCTTTATGTTTATTCAGGAGTTCACATAACTTTTCTCTATTGGATTTAGTTTTTTTTTATATGTTGCTACTGAAAGAATTAGGCCTCACATCAGCATATAAGTTATAACTGGAATATACTAATGAATTTTCAGGAATTTCGTATGGTAACAGTTGCGGTGATTTTTTCACAAATTAGCATTAACAAATTTTATTTACCATAATAGACACAAATAGGCACACTTGGTCAATGGAATTGGGCCCTATATGACCCTAAAATTAAGTTTAAGATTTAGAATAGCCACATATTTTTTCCAAACATGTTTAAATTGATTTATTGTATTAACTTTTACCACCTCAGCTGTTCCCACTGATCATATGTGTAAGAGAGCCTTCATCACAGATACAGGGAAATATCTCATGTTTGCCTTACAGAGGTCATATATAACTAATGTAGCTTAACTACCAGTACTAATAACAGCCTGATGTAATAGACCTACAATAACTTGCAGATTTTTCCTTCAGTCCCAAACTATCACCTTCCAATAGTCGCAGCAGTTCCTGACACATGGAAAAGAACTGGGTCAGATCAGAGCAAGAACACTTTGCAAGCTTGTACTAGCAGTGCCATTTCTAGACCTAGCAGAGCCATGGGCAGAAAAAAAAATTCGGCCCCCCAAAAAAAATATATTAATAAGATGCTTCCAGCCTTTTACTTCCATCCTCTTGTATGTGTCCTGTCATTCACTTCTGCCAATTGCTGTGTGCCCAGCCTCCATTTGTGCCCCTCATATGTATCCAGCCTCCTATTGTGCTCCTTATATGTGTCCAGCCTCCTCTTGTGCCCCTTATATGTGTTCAGCCTCCTTTTGTGCACCTTATATATATCAACCACATTTTGTGCTTCTTATATGTATCAGCCTCCTTTTGTGCCCCTTTATACTGTATGTGTTCAGCCTCCTTTTGTGCCCTTTATATGTGTCAGCCTCCTTTTGTACCCCATTTATGTATCATCCTCCTTTTGTGTCCCCTTTATGTATTCAGCCTCCTTTTGTGCACATTCACCCATTCATAAAAAATATTCCAAAAAGGCTGAATATTCAAAATGGAGACAGCCAAAAAGGAACTTTCGGCTGTCTCTATTTCTAAAAGCAGCCCATCACAGCAGGGACTGCAACCGCCTTTATCATTTCAGAGCAATAGTCACACAAAACAGCCCTATCAAATGGTCCATTAACAGACAATGCATTACATAGTTTGTTAATTACTTTAAACTGTTGCAAAATGACTACAATTTTTTTTGCTTAAATTGCACACACAAGTATGTGTATAAAAAGCATATAACATACAAATAACTTGGCAGTAAACATTTTTTAAATGTATCATAATTTCCCCTCTGCCTACTGCCAAGCCCAATTTGTAACTATACAAAATATTCAGATGTGGACTGGCACAACCCCATTGACGTATTGTTCCAGGGGACCCCCTCACATAGAGTCATTTGCATCCACTATCAATTCCTTCTAGATGAGTTGGTTAGTGCCCTTAGCACAGGCTTGCCTCAGTGGCTATTGCATTTCTCTCACCTTTCCACAAAAACCCTTCTCAAAACGTTTAGTTATTCCTGTAAACTATTCCCTGTGAGTCGTCATTTCAAGCTATTTATTAATATTTATCATCACACATATTTAACCCCCCACAATTATATTTTAATGGGCTCTACCAAGTCACATTCCTGCCCTAAATGTGAGGTGAGAGGTGCAGACTTTTATCATTGTTTTTAGAGCTGCCCACTTGTTAGATGTTTCTGGCTATGAGTACATCGTTTTACCACTTCTTCTTTGGTTAATTCGGTACCCTTTACACCAAACTGGGCAATCTTAGACATGACTCCTAGAAACGCACATTATACACTGGGTAATTCTAAACACTCTTTGGCTGTTGGCTTTGTGGCTTCGAACAGCCCATTGTTCCCTCCCTTTATATGTTCAAGAAAAACTCTTGTTCTTGCTTAGAATGGATTGGCTGGCAGCCTCTCTTAAGAAAGAGAGTAGAACCAAAAAATTCTTTACTACCTGTTTATCATTTATTGCAACCCTCTCTTGTTCTACTAGAGTTCAAATCCATGAGTGTATTGCTTAATCCATGTGGTATGCGATGAGTCTTTATATGGGGGAAACTCCAGCGCCACTCTAAATTTCTTCATGACAGGGCCCACCCGTGCAGCAGGTTTATATTTTATGTTTCTTAATTGATTTTCTAACAGCTTCATTATATGACATTATGATAAATATTCTTATTATAATCTTCTCTTTTTTTCACAAAAGATTTGATAAGACTGTACTTTTTATTGAGGCAGTGGAATCATTTGAATTTTGACAATGTGTTATTATAATATTTCTCTACAGATATCACATTAGGTGCCGGATTTCCAAAGTAGTATTGGCAATTTTCCAGCGATTATAAAATCGCTGTATTTACAAAAATTATGTTGCCTGAATATCGCCAAAAATGCTTCTTTTTGCAAATGTCCATTGTTACAATCAACATATTTACTATACAGCAATTTGTAAAATCTCTTTAAATCACCTCAAACTCAGGTGGGAAAATAAAGGTGGGTGTGAGTGTCAATGTAGTAGAAATCGGCACTCACTTTGAAAAAAAATAACCCACCATTTTTTATTTACAAAACAAACAGAAAATTTTTATTAAAATAATAAAAAATACCTTATTAATAATTTAAATCACAGCTGTGGCATGCTATTAACCCTTAGCATGCTGCGGGATATAGTACTATAAGGCACAGCATGCCCATGTACAGCAGGGAATGCTGTGCCTCTTAGTACCATAAGCGGCAGCATGCCAAGGGTTAATGGAATGCCACGGCATATATCTAATTGCTCATGTAAATAGTTAATACATACCATTGCCCCATACAATAGAATAACCATATTGTGCCCCCATACATTATAACACAAATACCATGCCCCCGTAGAACACACTAAACATATCATGCCCCCGTACTATATAGTAAACATACCATGTCCCCATATTATACACTAAACATACTATGACTGGATCACAATGTAGTCTAAAACATGCCCCACGTTCATAATAAATTACATAACATGTCCCCTTTAAGCATACTTAAAATGTTTAATGTCCCGTAATGTTAAAATGTAAGTGTAAATATGGGCCGTTTGTGAAATGGTTTTTACAACGCCCCCTTCTTTGTATTAAAAAGATTATTTGTCCTTGTTTTAAAAATGTCAATAAAATTGTCGCCATATATATTATGTGTTGAATTTTTTTTTCCTATAATAAATCTTAAAGGATCATGTCCTCTTTTTAAAAAAAAGAAATTATATGTCCATAAAATATTTATATAAAATATTAAATAGTGTTAATACTTACGTTTCTGTAGTTTTCTCTCCAGCCATGCGACAGGATTACTCAGAGCCAGGATTTTCTGGAGCGTCTTGATTGAAGACTGGTTCTGTATCTTCTTCGTTCCTCCAGCGAATGACTACTGTCATTGCAGGGCCCCTATTTATGTCCGTCCGAATGAGAGAAAGGGGAGTGAACTCCCCCTGTCACTCCCCTCTCATTCGAAACAAGTGTGACTTACGCTGCCATAAGGCAGCCTTAAGTCCCACTCGCTTATCAGTTGTCCGTCCGACAACCGAGCCACTCGGAAGTGGGGGAAATTTTCCCCGCTGTATAATTTACATGCTTCCCCTCACCCACCTTGGCGGGCAGAGTGAAAGCACAGCCCTTTCCCACGTAATTGCCTTTGTATGGAACTAAGTTCCGTATGATGGTACTAATGTTAGTGTTACGTTCGTAACACTAACGTAACATCTAGAGGGCGCAAGTGACCTATATTTATTAAATCTGGATCTGGCCCCACATTGTGATGTTATTACCATTTGGTTGTATGTATAATCTCATTCTGATTTAATAAAAGATGTCCAAAAATGTATCATAAAAAGGAAAACGTAGATCTCAAAGTAGCTAAAGTCTAAAAACAAATATATGCAACTCCAAAAAATATAAATTGAATTAGTTCAAAACAATATATGAGCTGATGAGCTATAGAATGAAATGTGGACAAATAAATGAACACTATAAAAAGGTGAAACTTTTCCTTTTGAAATGAATGTGTTGAATGTTTGCAAAATGTATCATTAAAAAAATGGATTGTGTAATTCTTATTCTGATATGTTAATTATTTTTCTTAATGTTTTGGTCTCAGTTAAAAGCCATGATGAAGACAATTTCAAATGGAAGCTGTACGCTTAGTGTCCCTGCCAAAAACTCCTACCGCATGGTAGTCCTTGGTGCTTCGAGAGTGGGTAAAAGTTCTATTGTTTCACGATTCTTAAATGGACGATTTGAAGACCAGTATACTCCAACTATTGAAGATTTTCACCGCAAGCTGTATAATATTAAAGGAGATATGTACCAGCTTGACATTTTAGATACATCTGGGAATCATCCCTTTCCAGCCATGAGAAGACTATCTATATTAACTGGTAAGAGAATTGATTATTGTATTATAGGGCCAGATCCAGAGTTAATAATGTCAGCCGACTTCTGCAAGCGACATGGATAAGTCGGACTTTGGGAGCACAGTGCGTATGTGTGCGGCAGGTGTTACTTATTGTAACTCTGAACAGAATTGGTATCAGTAGATTCAGAATTGTTTCTAAGACAAGAGGCCTTTTTATCCCCTCAGTTCCATGCATTGCATCAAATTTCGTACATAACTGCGTTCTGTGCTTGCTACCTAATTGGTATGCATTTAACCCTTTCCAGACTTAAGATAGAGCTTCCGATAGAGGGGTCAGGTTGTTGTTGCACTGTTATTATAATATATAGATTTTCAAACTGCCCCCATTTTAAATTACCAGCCATTAAAAAAATAAAGTTATGGTATTGCTATCAAAAGTTTGTTGGTGCAAGGAGAGTGTTCTAGCAGAGCACTGCCACAAATGCCTGGATAGTGTGGCCCTGTGATTTTTGATCCCCATGCTCTTCTTTTTGCAAATGGATAAGAAGTTCGGCCTAAATGTATAAAATGTGATAAGGTTATAACTTGTCACCAACAAAGAGAAAGGACTCGGCACCAGTGAAGAAAATCATGGAGGACCACTGTCTCATATTTCAAGACAGTGCACCGAGAAATAGATACATAAATATACCAAATAATTCTACATCAGAATATTCCTATCCTGGTGCAGAAACAGATTTCTCTCTGGGCACTCTGGGTCTCACTAAATCCTAATATTTAATAAAATAGCTTTATTGGTATGCCTTAAAATAATGCAGATTTATACACCTGCATGCAAACTTATCTAAATAATATTGGGATCACACAGTATAACACTGATAATCAAATAAACCTAATTGAGCCTAATAGATAGCAAAATAATAATTGGGTATACCAGCTTTAAATACTCCATCCACACACAAAATGTGTCAAGTGTCTCTTCTTAGTTAACTAAGTAAGTAATAAAGAGTAATGGTTACAAGTATTGTGGCTAGATTTTCTAAGAAGTGATTCTTATATAAATAAAAGTAATAATAAATCACACTACTCAGTGTCAGTATAATTTAATCATGCAGCACTAGCTGTCCACATACGCAGAGTAATGATGTGATTGTAGCAAAATTACTTATCAACTATAATAATTCTTAACTCAGTTGTAAATAATGATAAGTGATGATTTAGAGCAGTCCCATGTAATAATCTTTCTTCTTCTGCTGTCCACAGCAGCGCAATGCTACAGAATAGCAAAATTGTATTAATCCCCACTTAATAGTGTTACATGTATAGATTCAACACTGAGGAATGTTGCAAACTAGCAATAATAGATAATATTGGCACTAGTGAGGTGATAATATTGTGGGAAACCTATATATGGTATGTAAATCTCTACTAAAGAAAAGTCAGTATGCAGAAATAGCAAAATGGACTTGCAGCGTTAAGGAACGCTACAGATAGAGGACCTGATTCACACTTAAGAATCTTCTTAAAATAAGAACTTAAAGTCACTCCTGGGCTAAACCATATTGATTGCAGGGGAGTCATATTTCACCTGTTGCAAACAGTACTAGCGTTGAGAGGTGATATTTCCCAGCCCAAGTCTAAATAACAGTGTAA
>WWET01003838.1:27674-49012 GCA_011038615.1 Limnodynastes dumerilii | reverse complement strand
TGCAGGGATACATCTTTGAATTGCTTACTGAAAACAGATACTGACCAGCTTTACTATTACACTGTTATTTAGACTTGGGCTGGGAAATATCACCTCTCAACGCTAGTACTGTTTGCAACAGGTGAAATATGACTCCCCTGCAATCAATATGGTTTAGCCCAGGAGTGACTTTAAGTTCTTATTTTAAGAAGATTCTTAAGTGTGAATCAGGTCCTCTATCTGTAGCGTTCCTTAACGCTGCAAGTCCATTTTGCTATTTCTGCATACTGACTTTTCTTTAGTAGAGATTTACATACCATATATAGGTTTCCCACAATATTATCACCTCACTAGTGCCAATATTATCTATTATTGCTAGTTTGCAACATTCCTCAGTGTTGAATCTATACATGTAACACTATTAAGTGGGGATTAATACAATTTTGCTATTCTGTAGCATTGCGCTGCTGTGGACAGCAGAAGAAAGATTATTACAAGATGGGACTGCTCTAAATCATCCCTTTTCCCTTACAACTGAGTTAAAAATTATTATAGTTGATAAGTAATTTTGCTACAATCACATCATTACTCTGCGTATGTGGACAGCTAGTGCTGCATGATTAAATTATACTGATACTGAGTAGTGTGATTTATTATTACTTTTATTTATATAAGAATCACTTCTTAGGAAATCTAGCCACTATACTTCTAACCATTACTCTTTATTACTTACTTAGTTAACTAAGAAGAGACACTTGACACATTTTGTATGTGGATGGAGTAATTAAAGCTGGTATACCCAATTATTATTTTGCTATCTATTAGGCTCAATTAGGTTTATTTGATTATCAGTGTTATACTGTGTGATCTCAATATTATTTTAGATAAGTTCGCATGCAGGTGTATAAATCTGCATTATTTTAATGCATACCAATAAAGCTATTTTATTAAATATTAGCATTTAGTGAGACCCAGAGTGCCCAGAGAGAAATCTGTTTCTGCACCAGGATAGGAATATTCTGATGTAGAATTATTTGGTATAAGGTTATAACTTGTGCAAGGACATAGTGGCTTATTTTCCTACTGTTTGTAGATTGTGGTGTAAATAAGCACTTTTTTCAAAAACTCTTTGCATTAAAGTCTCGTCTTATGTTCTTTCTTGAAATACAGCTAGATTTAATAATCAATGTGTTTATAAGCCACTGATCACAAATCTGCTGAAATAATAACGGGGTTATGTAGCAAATATAAATCCAGGCTATTCACTTCACTGGTAGTCAGTCTAGGCTTGGAAGGGGGGTACACTGTATTTAATTTTATATAATTACTAGTTAAGATTCATTCAATGGAAAAAACAAGAGCTGCCACTGGTCAGCGTGCTCCTGGGACATTTATAAAGGTGAGGAGCAGCATTAGCCATTATATTATAGTTATTTTATACCACATATTGGTGACCGTAGCAGCTCCAGTAACTATCACCATTCATGTAAAATATTCTGCCACAAAAGGTTATCAGCAGTGGGTTACACATTATTGAAGCTGACAGCATTTTCAGGGATTTGCACGGGAAAGGCAGCAGCTTAGCCTTATAAGGCTCCCTAATACCCCCATACTTATAAAATCCACTATTTTCCCCAAAAATTGTAGAGGGTATAAAATGCATAGTGAATTAAATATCGAGTTTAATACCACAGAGCAAATGGCTCATCATGAAATACCCAAATATACAACATAATAACTAATTTTGGAATTTAAAGAATATTTTAAGTTGAACAACAAGTAATTCATGTTTTTTTTATTGCCCACTGACCAGATAGCAGACACTTGAGATTCTTTAAAAGGAAATCAGGTGAAAATTTACCCCTGGGTAAAAATATATTAAAAAGCAGGGATGCAAATTTAATCTGATGCAAACACCTTTTTGTATCCTTTAACCCTAACGAAAACCATGCTAACCACTTCTTTTACATGGACGGTCTTCAAAGACCCATAATAGCTAAAATTTTCTAAAATAGCATAGACTCAGAAGTCTGGATCGCTGTGCAGTCTGCTATAATGCTTTGACTCTAAATTGTATTATTAAGACCTGTATACTTTCTAGCACAATTTGAACCCCTTGATTATTGATAAATGTAATTTGTGAAAAGTCTTTTCAAATTTATTGCGTACAGACTAAGTACGCTGATGTGTGCACATATACAAATTGCAAAATTAGATCCAACAACATGAAAAATAGGGGATTGTTGGGAGTCCGGATTGGGTCCAGCGTTATTTACTAAACAGGATACTAACAGTTACAACTTTCTGTCTTACAGGTGATGTGTTCATACTTGTCTTCAGCATTGACAGCAGAGACTCATTTGATGAGGTGAAAAGGTTGAGAAAACAGATTCTCGAAGTAAAGTCATGCGTGAAGAATAAGACAAAAGAAACTGGAGAATTTCCTATGATGATCTGTGGAAACAAAAGTGATTATGGGGAGCACCACCGCAAGGTTCGTGCTGAAGAAGCAGAACGCCTTGCAGCTGGTGATGAAAATTGTGCTTACTTTGAAATATCAGCTAAAAAGAATTTAAATGTGGATAAAATGTTTCAAATTCTTTTCAGTATGGCCAAGCTGCCTAATGAGATGAGTCCTGCTCTTCATCGGAAAATCTCTATGCAGTATGGAGATGCCTTTCAACAAAAATCTTTTAGATTAAGAAGGCTCAAGGAAATGGATGCATATGGTATGGTCTCTCCTTCTGCTAGACGTCCCAGTGTCAACAGTGACCTCAAATACATTAAGGCAAAAGTTCTTGGAGAAGGACAAGGACGTGACAGGGAGAAGTGCACCATCCAGTGAGAAACTGTACAGGCATGTGGCATCTCAAAGTGCCTTGGGCTTCGTAGGATCTAGGTGACTAATTATTCAAAGCTCATATTCTGCTCTTTGTTGGTAAAACATTTACTAACATAAAATTCTCTTTTTGGAACTTTTCATTTCAAATTAATCAGGCTTTATGTTTATGTCTATGAAAGTTTGTTGCTGTGTGCTGAGAACTCAATTATGGTAATGAACTTATTCATCGACTGTACAAATTACTAGATTGGATTGTGTTTATTTGACATTTGTGGAAAAATACTGTGTTGATTGCATCACATTTGATAAAAATGTAATTCTGTTTTAACTGGTGATTATCTTCCACTTTAATATAGTTATTGCACCCAATTATTTTTTATATTTTGTCTGTAAATTTTTTATTGCTTGTTACAGTAGAAAAGTATATATCCAAATATTCAACAATGCTAGGAGCATATTACTTATTTCTTTGCTAATCAGGAGTTTGAGAGTAGAAGCAAAACAGGTGGAAATATTCACCGGACTAAAATCTTGTTGAATCACAGGGAAAGAAAAATTGTGCAAACAGAATTAATGTAGAGAAGTGGTGTGTCCTAGCCCAAATTTAAATTACTGTTTAAAATAAAAGTATTTATAATAAATAAAAGCAAAGTATTTTTCATACATGCAAAAAAAAATAATGCCTCTCTCTGTAATTCAACATGGTTTTATGGTGGTCTACATATACACCTGTTTTTGTGTGCACTCAAGCTGAGGTTGAGGTTTATTATTTTAAATTCCTCAGTGTTTTTTTATTTAATGTTGTCTTTTCAACTGTTTCTTAGTAGTGAATGCGTTCACGTTTTATACTAAATAAGGAGTACCGAGTGAAGAAGTTTGAAAAAGAAATCTCACTTAAAGTTTATAATAAAGGTTTTATGTGAGTGATGCTTAATGGGCTTTCAGGAATTGTTTGTTATAATATAGATTTGTTTAATAATTTTGGGAGGGTACAAAATTCATACCACAATCTAAATCATCAGAGCATTATAAAATATATAATTTATTATTTAAAATATTATTTAATACATTTGCCTCAAATAAACACTGCAAATGTATATTTTTTATTAAGTTGTAGTTAATGGGCCTCATCCAGAACTATGACCACGGGCATATTTACGCTTGCCGTAAGTGTAACTTCAACTTAAAGTATTACTGCATATGCGCCCAGCAGATGTTTCCTTTCTTAACTCATGGCGGCTGTAATTGAAAATAAGGTCGCCCGTAACATTTGAGTAATTACGGCAAAATGGGCGTGCCTATATTACGATACCTGTAAACACTCTCCAGTTACAGAATGTAGACAGGGGGAGGCATTTAAGTCGTACAGTATGGGCTGGGTTGTTATGACCACCGCGTAGTTACGTCTTGCGGTAGGTACGCTTGTAAAAGATAAGGTAGGGGTCAGCAGGCATAAGGCTGTAAAATTACGGACGACCAAGGGGAATGTCCGGTGGAGTGCATAGTATTTACGCTGTGCGTAAATGCGAACAGCGCACGCTCATAGTTCTGGATCAGGCCCAATGTGTTTACATTGCACAGTTTTAAAAGTCTTAAAAGTAGCTAAATTGAGTTCCTAGGTTTTGATTGGCTTATTTTGTTGCACTGTAACTAATATAGAATACATTTGGTCTCCAAGGAATTATTTTGACTAACAACATGGGAAAATTTAAAATGCCACTGTTCAAGTGCTATTGTTGCATTGGTATGGGCTTCTAGGAGTTGGAACAAAATTTGAAACATGACATAATGGGGAGCGAAAGCTGGAAAGACATTGATTAAAAGGATGATAGATGGGAAGTACAAATAGAACAGTTACTTTAAATTCAGGCTTGCACAATGTTCTCTGAGCACAGTATTTTCTGAACACATTAAGTTACCCAAAACCCTGCACCCTCCTCAAAAACCTTGCTCTACTACTACTGTATGTGTGGGAAAAACAAATCAAAATAATACCAGTGATTGAATACAAACTGTTTTCAATAATTTGACTAATATATTTGTGCATAGTTACCTGACAATAAATAGGATAGTGGTGTACTGTAGCCAAACAGATCAGTTCAAATATGATAATGATTACTCTGATATGTAAAGGACCTGAGTCTGGACCAAAGCACAACTGTTAATATCTATTTCTGATCCTACTGTTGATTTATACTATAATTTGCAAGAGAAATCCCATTTCTAGGTTAATTCTCTGCCATTTCAGTTGCCGTTCAGCTACAGTAGAACCTGAAAATAGGCTGTCTAAACTATATTAATGAAAACTGTAATGTTCATATTTCCTGTGTAAATCATTTATGTCCCTTCTCCTTATACCTGATCAATGTACAGCTCACATTTGCTTGAATAAAAACATCTTATTAAAATTGTGATTATGTTTTTTTATATTATATATTTTGTTTCAGTAAAGTCAGTTTTGTTCAATAAAATGTTTTAATAGACAGACATTTTTGTCTGATCCAGATTCAGACATACACTCAATGCCACATCATATCTATGCATTCCTTAACACTGCTCAGATTATTGAGCAAAGAAGATCCATCTGATACCATCTGCTGTCATACTTCATTAATGAACCACATCCCGAATCAATCAGCCTTTGGGAAGGGAGGGGTGGTTTGTAGAAGGTAAAAGGTGGCCTCTAATGAATTCTCACATGACAAATATGAAGCAGATTTATAAATATTTGTTGTGTGAGAATCCAAAAGTGGCCATCCTCTACCCTCTCTTACGAGATACAAGGAATCGGTCACATGTGTTCCACTAATGAATTTAATGTTTTTCTTATTTAATTCTTCATATCATACTGACCAATATGGTCAGTATGATACAATTCCTTTTTGGTAATTGTTTCTATTTGCAGGTGTGAAACACTGCCATGGGGATAGCCTGCGCCCCCACTTATGCTAACCTGTATCTTGGGTGGTGGTAGCAAGCAGTCATCTTTACTGAGACCCATGAGATATTTATATCTCATATCCTTTTGTGGCTTTGGTATAATGACAACATCTTTGTCCTCTGGCAGGGTGACCCCGTATTACTACAATCTTTTTTTGCAATTTAAACCAACCATATTAATTTAAAATTAACAGATGACGTGACTTCAAATAGCATACTCCATAGTTTTAGTGCACCTCTGCCAACAACTGTGAAGGTGATTCCCATGGGGGTAATATTTCAGAATAAGTCAAAATTGTTCTGCTACTGAAGTCTTCAAACAGAGAGCTAATGAACTCAACAAAGACCACTTAACAAGGGATGTAAAAGGTGGTTATTAAATAAATCATACCATAGGAGTTTTCTGTGTTAAGGCTCCCGATATTGTTAAAATCCTAAATAATCATTTACAGCTTTTGAAATTAGATAGAGTTGGAGATCATGTACTCTGCGAGATCTATTGGTGTCCAATCATCTTCAGAATTAGGGTATAAAACATCTATGACACCTGGTTCATATTGTTGCAGTATGTGTAAATCATGTAAATATATATCTAAATGGTCTGAAATCTTAGATTGCTTTAATTGTTAGCATTATATAATTCAGATTTTCAATTGTAACTCTACTCAAATAGTGTACTGTTAAGAGTGCCTGCTTATATTGACAAGACTGTCAGAAAATTCAAAGTCTGTTTACTTGAACATATCGGTTTAATTAGGAACAGTGAGGTTGACACTGCTAAGTTTATGATGCTTGCACCAATCGCTAAGCATTTTTTAAAATGTCATAATGCCAATCCAACAGGCTTACAATCATGTGAAATGGTGCAGTCTAATCATAGATGAGATTTTACTGCAGAAAGAAATCAAATTGATCTTTATACTAAACACCATTTTCGCTAAAGGGTTAAATGAACAAGTTGCATATATACTGTTCTCATGAATCTATTAGCTTTGTTGTCTGTTATTACTAATAACCCCCTGTTTAAATTTATTGTTGTTTGTCTTTGCTGTTCCTCATATTTAATAATTAACTGCTGTCTATGTATTTTTGCAATTCTTCTACTGTTTGGTTTATATAGGTGATTTAAATCACCATTGCTTGGTTGAATGTCAGTTTAATAATCAATCAGAAGCTTATACCTGAACACTCAGCACATTCCCAGAGGAACCATGGCAAAACATACATCAGTTTAACTGCACTGAGAACCACCATCTAATTACCAGCTGCTGTCATTGGGCCAGACCCTGACCCACACTTGCTTTATGTGCGTGCAGGGGTCCATAGTTATTCAGCAATAGCGGGGAGTGCACGCCCCCTGCACTCCCTGCTGTCGGTTGTAAATTCGGACACTTACGTGTCTGATAGCTACCTTAACTTTTACGACTAGGCCTGTTTTCTGTACGGCCGCAGACCTGTTGTAACGGCCGCCCCCCGACCCCTCATTTAAAAGGCTATCCCTGCCTGTATGGGGGGATACAGCCATCGTAAATGAAGGGTCAGCCCCTTCAGCGTGCTTACTGACGTACATAACTTAGTTACATTCGTCAGTAGCTACGCTATCGGATCATCTGGCGCGCGCATGCGCAGATGTTCCCGGACAAGCGTAAGTCCCCTGTCGTACCTAGGTCAGAATCTGGCCCATTGTTGGTAATTTTTATAGCAATAGAGTAGGAACAGGTACAGACCCAGAAGAGAGAAGCACAATTGTGAGATTGCTTAAATTGGTTAGGGCTAACTTTCTCATGTTTAGTTCAGGGTTTCATGACCACTTAATTGTTGCACTGTGGAATGGAGGACAGCTCACTGCAACATACTGGCTAAGATATGCTATGCATATCTCTCAGACTCGGCCCTATTCCAAAAGCTTTTAAAATGACTAACTAAATTCTACACGGTTGTATATTTTATATAACTTGTAATTATCTTGTTATATTTCACTAAGTGGTTATTGATATACTATTTTAATTGTTTGTAAAATAAAAATTTGTTTTTAATACTGAATGTTTTCTTCTGAGCATGATGTAATTATACCGTGTAATGTGTATCAAATCTAAGTGGCAGTTCTATGATACTTTAGGAAACAAAAACAGATAGTGCTGAACTATGGATTTTAATATATATAATATACTATAAAAAAATTAATAAATGATTATATTTACAATGGTTGCATAACAACAACACTGGAAATTAAATTTATACTTAAAGATTACACAGATTATAACAGTCTAAAAACAATTCATATTATCTGTAATATGTGAATAAACTGTACTATGCAGCTTATGTATGCCTAAACAGAATTGGAGATAGCAGGTTACTGATCAAATGTCTCACAATATAGTGAGGACACGGAGTCTAATAAAGGAATAATAGGGATAGAAATAGATGGTTGGTAAATGGAGATATTACCCAGTCCTTGGGAAAGTGGATTGGAACTCCTCCTCAACAAACAGATTCCTGGACAGAATGTTCCCACTCACAGTAACAGCAGGTGGCCAGCCCAGTGTACCAAATGTCTTTGTCAGCAATGATTTCAATCTGTGCTCAATGACAGACACATTTTAAAGTACAGATATAAGTGAGTCCTTCCAAAGTGACTCTCATGGGCAACACAGAAAGAAACATAGTATGTAAGACAACATCAACTGCTTGATAAAATCTTGTAAAAAAAAAAAAAAGGGGGGGGGGGGCAAGTCCCTGTTTTGACTGCTGTGTTTTACGGTGTAGAGGGAAGAACCACTGAAAAACTTTTTGTCTGGTTCTATGAAACTTTTTCTTTTGGTTTCTTATCTTATTTATTGCCATCAGGTGGCACTTATTATATTCTTGACTACTGCATTTTCTTTTATTTGTGTGTGTTTATATTTGGACATTTATCTATTTATCCCTTTGTGGAAATACTTGAATTTCATACATTTTCTATAATTCCATACATGTAGGGGAGTGCACACTGATGAAGCTTCTTTTGTACATATGGGCCTTCTTCATGCAGAACCATACCTTAAATATTCTGCAAGCGGAATGCAATGTACGGAATGGTGAAATGTACATAAGGGCTTTGAAACGCTCCTACTGCACGATTACCTTTCTGGTTCTTTCCCACCATGTATATCTTGTACGCCCCCTATGCGGAGCCTGGATACCTCACAGAATTCTGCATCAGACAAATGCCATTTCAATGCAGAATTCCTTTGTACTGTGCATGTGCAGTACATACAGACAGGCAATTTCTATAGGTGATGTGCGGAAATCAACAGTATTTACTAAATGTGGATCCAACCCCTTGACTAAAGAAGTACACCACTATATCATGCCTCCTAATGATCCAAAATGGTTAAACATTGTTATAATGATTAAATAAACATATGGGCCCAGATCTGTAGGCACGCGCATGTAGCGGGAAGTGCGCGTACCCAGATTCCTACCTTAAGTTTTTAAAACTAGTTCTGCGGTGACACGGCCGCAGACCTAGTCGTAACGAAGCTTCCCTGCCCCCGACCACTAATTTACATGGCTTTCTCCACCTGTATGGCAGGGAAATGACCATTGTAAATTAAGGGTCTGCCCCTTGGGTTGATCCAGACCTACGGCCGCCGCATAAGTTATATGGCCATATGCGTAAGAACGGCATTTCTGCACATGCGCCGGGCAGATGCTGGTTTCATGTGATATTTATAAGACTAGTGCACCACAAGCAGTTAACCTTTCTGGATCTGCATTTCTTTCTTTGATCCCTTCTCCTTTTTGAGGAACATTAACAGGTACGCTGTCTCCAGCAGATCAGTTGCCATTATTACTAGCACTCGGGTGGTCGTCAGCAGGTAGAGAAGTAGGTGCTGCATCGAGCTGGGGGATAAAGGGATTTTCCTGGGCAATTCCCATGTAGAAGATAGAGTCCATCCAGGGATTCTACACTTTTGCAGTACATTCCTAACTTTATAGACATATCTCTCATTTGTCAAAATTTCATTTATCAGTGACACCCAGTCTCTTACTTTAGGAGGGTCCACAGCCAACCATTTCCGGGCTATAATCACTTGGGCAATAAATATCTATGCGTGGTTTTATCGACAGTGTCCTTCAGCGAGAGGCCAAGTAGACAAGTTTTAGGGCTTATAGGGAGTGATATCTCCAGATTTAAATCTATTTAATGAAATTTTCCCCAAAATTGAAGCGGCAAAGAATGTCCCACAGGTGGGACATTCCACACAGTTGAAGGCCTTAGCCGCGTCTAAGGACATGCCTCCTCCCCTCCCGACTCCGCTGCCAGCTACAGACGCATAAACAGATGTCTAAGATTGGTTGTTGTGGTAGGACCTGGCATAAAGCCTGATTGTTAAGGGTGAACAACTTTTGAAATGACAGCGTTAAGTCTGGTGGCCAAACTCTTGGCCAAGATCTTAACATCTGTAGTAAGCAGCGATATTGGTCTATATAAATCAGGGGAGATGGAATCTTTGCCAGACTTAGCAGTGAGAATGAGAGCTACTGACATAGACTTGGGAAGTCGCCCATCCTCCATGACCAGGTTCAGAAGTTCCAGTAGTAGTTTTGTAGACTTCTCCCAGGATCCTGTCACTCCCTGTGGCCTTATGGTTGGGAATTGATGCAATGGTACCTATATTTCCAGCTCACTGATTGGGGCATTTAAAAATGTCTGGGCCTCTAAGTCCTGTTGGGGGAGATGTATCCGTCAAGGTAAGTAGATAATTGAGAGGTGTGTTTGACTGGTAAAGTGAGCTAAAAAAGGAAAGGAAAACTTCAGCTATCCTATTTCCTTCATAGCGGATGTGTTGGTATGGTAGGAAATTGCCACCACAGTCCTTTCTGCTTGTTCATCTCTAGCCAGTCTGGCTAGGTAACTAATGCAAGAGTATGCATGTATGTTTTGGTTATGCTTTAAGAACAACAACTTGGGTTTTTGCTTTATCAGTTAAGCACTGTGTCCAATCAGACTGGGCCTGACAGCACTGTTCCAGATCCCTCTTCCCTCTTCGACTGCCTCCCCCTTTTAATCCACACAATGTTATTGATATGATTCTGTGCTAAAATATTTTTTTTTTTTAATTAATAAGTATCCACTATCAAGAACGCAAACTCAGAGGTAGTTAGAGCTGTTTAAAAAACGAAATATGCTTAAATCTGCTGAAGACTGTAAAAATAATGTGTGCATTAATTACCAAATTAAAATGTATTGTAAACCATAGGATAATTACAGTCAAGAATAAAATAATTATGAAAAAATGAGGTGTGAGTTGGCGGCGAGAACTTTTGGAAAAGGGACGTTATTTACCAGCCAATTTTGAAAATTGACTGCATTTGATTACTTTTGTCCCACTGAAGACAAGCAATAGAAGATCTCCAAGACCAAAGTGCAGTGGTGAGCGATGCATATTTACCCTACCCCAACACTTATCCTAATTATTACACTCACCGTCCCCTTCCATTACCCTAATACTCCCTTCCCTGCAGCCTGACCCTAAGACTCCCTTCTCCACAGCCTGACCCTAAGACTCCCTTACCCGCAACCAAACCCTAAAACTCCCCTTAACACAACCTAACCCTAAAACTCCCCATAGCCTATCTCTAAGATTCTCTATAGACTGCTAATCCTAAAACTCCCCATAGACTCTTGTGTAATACTCACCTGTCCGGCAGGTCTTTGGCAGTGCAATGGGTCTGCGGCGCCTGTTTCCGAGTTAATGAAGTATGCAGAAAAATAAATTCTATATTCAAAATAGAGACAGTTGAAATTTAGCTTTCAGCTGTCTCTATTTCAGAAACAGCACTATCTGTATGAAGACTATGGGCCTGATCCAGAGCAACGACCGCAAGCGAGCGTACGACGAGCGTATGCGAAAATTCTGCGAAAAATTCGCAACGCGCATGCCCAGTATGACAGCTTCCGGTCGCCCGAGCGTCATGAGCGAATAGCGGGCGTATTGTTAGCGTATTTTTCGCTCGCGGGGCGTACTTTTTTTACGATGGTCGGCTGGGCGCCCGTTTTACTACAGGGAGGTGGGGATAGCCATTTAAATTGTACAGTATGGGCGTGCTAAGCCCGTACGCTCAGCGTATTTCCTGCGAATTTTCGTACGGACGACGGGCGTACCCAGTGTAGGGTATAGCCGCCGTAAGCAGGGACTTTACTATGGGAGTGTTAGGGGCGTGTATGTTGATACGCCCGAGCGAACGTTCGCATTCGCCCGTCGTGCGAATTTTCGTAGCGCTGGATCAGGCCCTATATCCGGAAGGATGGCATGAACATGTCATGAAATGAGGCATGAAAGAAATAAGCACAGTAATAAAACAGACATGTAAGTGGAAACAATTAAAAAGTCCTTCTATCTGCACTTAAACAACTTTGAAAAGCTATCATGTTAACATAATGGACCTGATTCAGAGCTGTGCTTCCGTCTATTTTTCAGATGGAAGCGCAGAGAAAATGGCCACTGCGCATGCCCAGATCGGGAGCGCGCACAGCATCCGACTGTGTCCGCATCCGATCGGGCTGCGCCTGTGGAGGAATATTTAAATGAGAAAAGAGTAGCTTTTCTCATTTAAATATAGTTTCCACCGCGGTCCGCTGGCTGTTTAATTAGCCATCTCAAGAGATGGTGCAAGTGTAGACACAGCTCAGCAGATGTGAAAAAAAACCCCAAAGTTAATTAAAGAAATGAAAGCTTTTTGTAAAAAAATTAACCCCTTACCCCGCAATAATGAACATCCCGCCCGGGCATGCTGCCGCTAGTAGAACTACTGGTGCAAGCATGCCCATAAATGACAAGGCATGCTTGCTCTAGTAGCACTACTATAGGCAGCATGCTTTGCCCTTCAATTTTAGGAGTAAGCAATCTATGATTGAAAGCTCTACTGTTGTTATTTTGTGGGGACCCACAACATGTTCTTTTTTTTTCTTCTACTTAAATAGATAAAAGCTACATCTGTGTTATTATAATTGCTTTTAAAGAGTGTAATTTTTGGTTGGTTCAATGATAACCCTTTCACTGCTGGCAAGAACTCTGGCAACCTGTATATAATGAATAGAGAAAAGTTGGGTATGGTATATGTGGCAGTGCAAAACACTGGTTCTCATCAGATTTCCAGTGAAATATTTGCAACTGACTCAGTGACTATTGTACTTTAGACTCGCCCCCATGTGTCATGTCTGTCCTTGGCCCAACTTCTGTGTGTGCCTTTGTTGTATTGCATTTGTCATCTATTTTGCTGTATTGTGTCTGTATATGATGTGCAGTGGCGTAAGTTCATAGAAATTACCTGAAGCGCTCCCCGAACATGGGGCCCCCCATGCCACCCCAACTTTGCTTACCTTCTTCTTTTAGACAGGCTGCTTCTCGAGGCCTGGGAGATCTATGTCATATCTCCCAGTTACCCCTGCACCCATTGGACTGAGCTCATGAAATGGATGCAGGGAGCTCAGAGTATTGGCCCCTCCCCCTGTAGCTTCCAAGATCCAGAGCAACTGTTGTCACTCATATTTAGGAGTTTACTTGCAAATAATCTCTGGCTCCTATGTCCTGTGAGCAGCAGCGGCTGGTTCAGTGGCTAGACTGCCGGATGCAATGTGGACATGCCGTAGAAAAAATCTTAATTACCGCACAAAAACCTTTTTAAATTACAAATAGATCTACTCCCTCATCTGGGAGGTGCTACATATAGCAGCTGATACACAGTATAATCAAGAAAAAGTCTGTCAGCACCAAAAGGTACTGGCAGAAAAGCGCTGCTATTTAGTGTGCACAATATCTAATTATGGAATTAAACCCTTTCAGACATAGAACAATCAAATCAATAAAAATTGAAGACTTTATTTCACTATTATTGCACAAAATTTAGGTGAGTTTCAACATATTACACTAAAAACAAGAGATGACCATGAACCAAAATAGCCATAACCGCAATATTAATATCTGCCGAATGCAACAGGTACACATTTATACATGTTAGACCCACTAACTAGAATCGCCAGGGACCACTCACCCTATATATCAGCTAGCGGCCTCACGGCCAGCACTTCACCCTTCCGGGCAGTATCTTTCCCTTACCTATCCTAGGCACCCCCGGGTCACAACTGTATGGTAATAAAAGTAGAGGCACAGGTTGCGGTCATCTCATGCAGAATTCAGCTCACTCCGGTGCACCAGAGCTGAGCATGTTTGGTACATCCAACGTACGTTTCACCTATCCCAGGCTTTGTCAGGGAATCATGTGCAGGGCTAATCATCAGGGATCTTTATACAGCGTTCAACCAATCCGCTTTTAGTGACGTGAGCCACCTTATCCAAGCTCCGTCCTCCTGCACCTGCAAGTAATCGTCTGAGAGAGGAAATAAGTTACTTTTTTGCAGATAACACAATTATCATTCACTTGTATGACAACTGTAGCAAACATGAAAGTAAAAGGACTTAAAAAAGGGCAATAATATAGATGCTTGTGAATGCAAAGGTCCCATACTGCTTATGGTTAGAGCTAAAACGATCCTTTATTACCGGCCTTATGCATTTTCTGCATAATATCCAATATACATATAAGTTATATTACATCAATGCTCATAAGAATTTATTTTTGGAAGAATCTAGAAAAAAGAAATCACATTACGCATTTTACATGTTTCATTATTAATTTCTATTTGTCACATCCCACGGCATGCAATTGATCACACTTTGGGCAATTATGTTTTTAAAATCCACCCTGCAGAAAAAATCTATATCTAGAAAAATTATGAATCTAGAAAAAGGATCACATCACGCATTTTACATATTTTATTATTCATTTTTATTTGTCACATATCACGGCATGCAATTGATCCCACCTTGGGCAACTGTATTTTTATAATCACCTATGCAGAAAGGATTATATATGTGCATGGGGGAACATTTTACAAATCATAGACATTGGGCTGGATCCAGACCTTGTTAAGTGCATTAACTTAGTTACACCTGGGCTAAACCATGTTGAATTCAGGGGGAGTCAAGTTAATTGTATTCTTTGCATGCAGGGATATATCTTTGAATTGCTTACTGCACAGAAATACTGACCAGCTTTACTATCACACTTTTATTTAGACTTGGGATAGAAAACATCACCTCCCTACTCTAATACTGTTTGCAGCAGATGAAATATGACTCCCCTGAAATCAACATGGTTTAGCCCAGGAGTAACTAAGTTCATGCACTTAACAAGGTCTGAATCCAGCCCATTCTCTTTACAAATGCAGAATATTAGATTGTCAGTATATCTTAATATACCTGCCAAGAATGGCACACTGTTGGTAAATAAATCCTTTCAAATTATATGAGGGACAAAAATCTTGAACTGATCCTATTCTATTATAATTGAAATCGTAATGAGCGGGGTATGATAACACTGCACCTGATTGAAAAATATCTAATAGCATTGGAATATATGCAAGAAGATGCATTACTCAAATAAGGCCCACAAAACACCAGAGAGGAAGGGGATAATCTGATATTTTATACAAAGTCCTTTCACTACTACAAAGCAGTCTATAGGACTTCAGATTTCAAAAGTAGTATATATAGCAGGATATGGTTCCCAAGTTCCCAAGAATATCTCTATTCAGAGATTATAGTAGGGAAAATAAGAGTAAAGTACAAATAATCCCTCTACTGCAGGAAAAATAAGAATCAATAACAGGACTATGAGTTCTATAACAATGTACCTACTTAAACATAACCACTTGCATAACCCTAAGAGGTATAACAAGGTACTCCTGCCCCTGATTCATCTGGGGTATACCCTCCTTTAGTTCCGTAAGAAGACAGAAAAATTGGCTGCATCATTTAAGCCAAACGGGTGTAGGGTGTTGAGCATAAATATCCAATGCAGCTCCCTTTGGAGCAGTCTCGTGTCTACATCTCCACCCCTAAAGTCACTGCGAATCTGATCAATTATAAAGGCTCTAAGGCCTATAGACTCACAATTATGCCTCAATAAAAAATGTTTTGCGATGGGGGACAAAGTTTTAAAATTATCTTTGTCACGCTGGGCATTCCGAATGGAGCCCAGGTGTTCCAAAAGTCTGATCTTAAACTTTCTTGTTGTTTTTCCCACGTATCTCAATAAACAAGGGCATTGAACATATACTACGTTAGAAGAATTACAGTTATACAGTTGTCCAACAGTATGTGTTGTAGAGTAACGATCTTAAAAACTCAGTCTTCAACATAGAAGGACAAGCCTTACAAGTATTACATGGGTATGATCCCTTGTACTTAGGGCCCGATGAAATACTTGATGAAAAATGGCTTCTGACGATGGAATCTTTGATATTTTTGGATCTCCGCCAACACATCGAGATTCTGTCAACTATCACAGGTTGATAAATAGGATTACAAGTGATTATCGATAGATGTTTATTCAGTATATCCACAATCCGGGTGGAATGCTGGCAGAAATCCCCGTTGAACCGTACTGTTTTCTCCGGGGGGCCCTTCCTCTTGGGATATATAAGATCATCTCTTGAGACTGAAATGACATTATTGTATGTCCGCCTCAGGAGACTGCGGCTGTAGCCCCTACAGATTAGACGCAAGCGTAGTCCCTTAGCTTTTATCTTAAAGCTCTTCAATGTTGAACAGTTGCGTCTAAGACGCAAGTATTCCCCCTTGGGTATGTTATTTTTCACTGGTAGGGGATGGAAACTGTCATAGTGAAGGACACTATTTGTGGCTGTTGATTTCCGAAAAGATTCTGTAACCAGGATCTGCCCAGGTCCGATTTGGATAGATACATCTAAGAAATCCACCTTAGATAAGCTTTTATGCATAGTAAGTCTTAAATTATAATTATTACAGTTAAAAAATTCAAAGAACTGATCTAAAGAAAATTCATCCCCTTTCCATAGGAGCAGGATATATTCAATATAGCGGAGCCAGACGAGCACACTAGAAGTGTATTGCTCGCTGGCTCCGCCAAAGATGACATCCTGCTCCCTTTTGCCCAGGTGCAGGTTGGCATACGAGGGGGCACAGGCTGTCCCCATCGCTGTGCCCCTCGTTTGTAGGTAAAATTTACCTCCGAACGTGAAAAAATTGTGCGTCAGTATGAACCGCAATAATTCAATCAAAAACTCGTTGTGTTGGTCACTATTGTTCATACGTAAAAAATAACCAACTGCATCTATTCCCTGGTCGTGGCGGATGGACGTGTACAACGATTCCACGTCGAGGGTAACTAGCCACGTACCCACGGGAACCTGTAATTCTGCAATATGGGTGAGTAGATCAGACGTGTCCCTAAGGTAAGTGGGTAGAGACATTACAAAGGGGCGTAAAAAGAAATCAACATACCTACTAGCACACTCAGTAAGCGCCTGGTTACCGGACACAATTGGTCTGCCCTGAGGTACATCAGGATTTTTATGTATTTTCGGTAAAAAATAGAGTGTTGCCACTCTCGGATGTTCTACATTCAAATATTCATAATCCTTCTGAGAAATGGTATTATTCTGCCTAGCTTCTGATTTTAGCTTCTGGTAAGATCTATGGAAGTCATCAGAAGGGTTAATTTACAAAGGGCTGATTATATTCAAGCCAAATGATTATATTTTATGAAGACTGCTCGCATAGCTCTTTAATGGCTTATCATTAGAATAATTCTTAACATCAGTATTAAGATAATTAAGGGCTCAATAACTAATTAAACATTTAAAATTCCTTGCTTATGGTTTGGATTTAATGTTTTTTATTTTTTAAACAATGTTTGTCAAAAGAAGAAATAAGTGAGTAAGATAATTTCATACTAAACAGGTATTAGAGTATGAATACTAGACTAGGGAGTTAATTGCAGACTGGCATTTGAATATAAAGTAAGTTCTACAGACTATAAAATTCAGTAAATTTTTTTTAGCAAATACTCACAGTTTAATTATATGTGCATACAGCCTTCCTAGCTAATCTACAATTACAAAGAAAACCCCCATCGACAGTATGTTACAAGCTGGAATGCGGCGTGTGGATACACAGAACGGGAACTCCGGTGCACGACGGACAGGACCCAAACAGACCGACATGTGTTTCGCCTCTGAAAGGCTTTTTCAAAGTAAGTATCTGGTTCAAGGGTGTGGGCTTTTATTGGACGGCTATCCAATCAAGACGTGAGACAAGCAGAGGATACAACCGCTGAGACTTAATTAAGCCACACCACGGAGAAAAAAAGAGAGTTTAAAAACTGACATATAAGAAGGAATAAAACACTGAAATGGAGAGAAGCAGATTCAGACCTGATTCAGAGTTGCGCCTGGTAGCAACACGGAATTGCAAAAAACGTTCAATTCAGAGGTGCATGTTTCTTCAGAAACACACACCTCTGAATTGGCCGTATTTAAAAAAAAAATTACATTTTTTTTTTTTAAAAGCAGTCGGAGCTATAATTACTCTGGCCGCACGGCTTGGGTGTTAAATTGGTTTGCTGAATGCAAACCAATTAACCCCTTCTGCAGCCACCGAAGTATATTAAAAAAATAAACAAAGGGCCACCCGTGCATGCTGCCACTAGTAGTGCTACTACAGCAAGCATGCCCATGAATGACAAGGCATTCTTGCTCTAGTAGCACTACTATAGGCAGCATGCCTTGCCCCAAAACAATAAAAAAAAAACGCCACAAGTGTCCCCCTATAATAATACATTTTTAAAGAATGTAAAGGCCCCGTCCCTAGTCCCTATCATTAAAAAAATTACAGTGCCCACATAGTAAATAAAAAAACACGACATGTGCCCCACAAAAAATTTTAATGTAAAAAAACCCTTGTCCCCTTCTTTTAAAAAGAAATAAAAAAAAGTGCCCACATAGTTTTAATGTTAAAAAAAATGCGCCATGAAAATGAAAATAAATAAAAAAAAATGCCAAAAAAATGCCCAGAGACATTAAGAATAAACATATTTACCTGCTCTGATGGGGGTCCAGTGTTAATCCGGGGGTGGCCTTGGCAAAATAAAAACCCCAATACAGAAGACCTGGCACGCTGGACATCCCGGCTCTAATGACAGGTCTACTGTCATTGGGGGTTATTTATACCCTTTGGGCACTATAAGAATTATCGAGAGAATGAGAATTCAGTGTCAGAGTTCTGAATCAGGTCCTCTGTCCGAACACTGATACTTAACCTCATCAAGGACCTGATCCAGAATAAGTCACATATGGAAATCGCCTGTCTGCATGTACTGCACATGCACAGTAAAAGGAATTCTGCATTGGACAGCATATGTGTGGCGTGTAATTAAAAAGAGGCAAATATGTGGTGTGTAGTGTAAGGGGGTGTATGATTGGTTATGATGTGTAGTGTGAGAAGGTGTAAAAGGGGTATATGTGTGGTTATGATGTATAATGTAAGGGGGTGTATGCGTGGTTATGATGTGTAGTGTAAGGAGCTGTAAGTGTGCGGTGTACTGTAAGAGGGTGTAAGTGTGGTTTTGATGTGTAGAGTAAGGGAGAGTAGTGCAAATGAGAGTGTGTTTCCATTGTAGCATAAGGGGGGTGTCTGTAGGGCATAGAGTAATGAGGTGTATTTGGGGGGTGAAGTGTAAGGGGCTGTATGTATGGAGTGGAATGTAAGGGGGTATTTGTGGGGTGTCATGAAGTGAGTGTATGTGTGGAGTGCAGTGTAAGTTGGTGAATGTGCAGAGTGTAATTAAAAGGAGGCGAATGTGTGATGTGTGGTGTGTAGTGTAAAGGGGTATATGTGTGTTCCGATAAGTAATGTAGGGGTGTATTGTAAGGGGGTTGTTTGTGTATTATGATATGTACTGTAAGGGACTGTTTGTGTGGTGTGTAGTGTAATGGGGGATTAGTGTAAGGGAGTGTTGTGTAAGGAGGTGTATATGCAGGATGTGTAATGTAAGGGGCTGTATGTGTGGTGTGTAGTGTAAAGGAGTGTATATGTGGGGTGTTGTGTAAGGGGGTATATGTGTGGTTTGTAGTGAAAGTGGGTGTATGTGTGGGGTATAATGTAAGGAGGTGTATGTGCGGAGTGTAGTGTATGTGTATTATGGGCCCGGATTCACAACCCCGGATGTCTTAAAGACCGCATATACGCAATCTACGTAAAGAAACGATATGTAGATTACGTAAAAAAGTAACTACGCATGTGTAGTAGCTATTAACGGTAAATTAAGGACGTATGTGCAATACATCCAGGGTTGTGAATCCAGGCCATGATGTATGATGTAAGTGGCCGTATGTGTGGTGTATAGTGTAAGGGGTGTGTAGTGTAAGGGGGTGGTGTGTAGTGAAAGGGGGTGTATATGTGGGGTGTAGTGTAAGGGGTGTATAGTGAAAGGGGGTGTAGTGTAAGGGGGTGTATATGTGGTATGTAGTGAAAGGGAGTGTATGTGTGGGGTGTAGTGTAAGGGGGTGTATGCACAATGTGTAGTGTAAAGGGGTGTATGCACAGTGTGTAGTAATGTGAGCGGGTGTATTTGTGGTGTATAGTGTAAGGGGGTATAGTGTAAGGAGGTGTATGTGTGGTATGTAATGTAAGTGGGCGTAGGGTAAAGGTGTGTGTGTGGTATGTATTGTAAGGATCTGTGATATTTTTATAGTCATATTGTATTTAAAATATACTATGCTGTTCATCCCTACCCTGTATGTCTGTACTGTATTTTGTTATATTTTGTATGGCGCCTTATAAATAAACAACAACAACAATAATAATAATAATAATAATAATAATAATAATAATAATAGTAATAAGGAGGTGTATATGTGAGGTATATTGTAAAGGGGTGTATGCGTGGGGTGTAGTGTAAGGGGATGTATGTGTATTATGATGTGTATTATAAGGGGCTGTTTGTGTGGAGTGTAGTATAATGGGGTGTAGATGTTGTATGAAGTGAAGTGTAAGGGGATGTATGTAGGGAGTGTAGGTGTGGGGTATAGTGTAAGGGGTGGTGGTGTGGAGTGTAGGAGGATGTATGTGGGGGGAGTATGTAAGTATGTAGTAAGGGAGTGTGTGTGCTGTGTGGTGTAAGGGGGTGTATATGTGTGGTGTAGTGTAAGGGAATATATGTGAGGGGTGTATGTGTGAGATGTAGTGTAAGTGGGAGTGTATGTGGGGGGTGTAGTGTAAGGGGTGTATGTGTGGAGTTTAGTGTAAGGGAGTGTATGTGGGGGAGGGTTTATGTGTGGGGTGTAGTGTATGGGTGTGTATGTGTGTTATGTGTAATGTAAGGGGGTGTATGTGGAGGGTGTAAGAGGGTGTATATGTGTTATGATGTGTAATGTAAGGGGTGTATGAGTGGGTAGTTGTGTAAGGGGGTGTATGTGCAGGGTGTAGTGAAAGGGGGTGTATGTGTGGACTGTAGTGTAAGGAAGTGTATGTGGGGGAAGGTTTTACTAAATGAATAAATCTTACCTGACCCTCCTGTGTCAGCGTCACATCCAGTGCATGCTGTGTGCACCGTGTCACACTGTAAGATAGGCAGCAGCACCTTTAAAGGCTGTATTGCCATGCCCATGGGGTGTAGTCTGTATATATATATATATATATATATATAT
>WWET01003837.1:125272-148867 GCA_011038615.1 Limnodynastes dumerilii | reverse complement strand
TTTTCCAACATTAGGTTTTTATTAAGGAACTTCCAGACAAGAGATACAGTTAGTTACAAACATATTCAAGGTAACAAACAGTCTGACGATTAAACAGATAGCTAAGGCTATGAGGAAATTCCTGATTTTCAATTTTTCATAGACAAGGACTAGGGGGGGAAGGGGAACAACTGAAAAGGGAAAGCATTATGAACACGGAGTATATTGTTAAAGAAAGCAAATTGTATCCAGGGACATGCGATCCAGGAAGCCATCCCGCTATATCGCCTCACAATTCACTCCACTGAAGTAACCCAGGATGGCGAACCAGAATAGCAGTCACGAGTGAGCAGGGCACGTGGAGTGGGTACGGAAGGCTATAAGATACAGGGTTACTACATTTTCAGGGGATCGAGACCGGGGAGGCAGGAGAGGATTCGGGATCCACTCCGTCCCGTGAGTTATCGTCAAAAAGGATGGCCTCAGTGTCGGTAAGGGGATGTCGAGCTATGTATTGCGCCCACATAAACCACTTGATTAGGGGCGAGGAGGCATTAGGTGAATAAGGTGTATCCACGGTTTCCATGCTATAGTTAAAGTTCATTTTAACGAGGACCTTAGCAATTGATGGGGGGGAGGGGGATTTCCATGCCTGCCCAATCGCAGCCTTCGCCGCCAGCAAGAGTTGACCAAGGACATATCTCCTGTCATTCGGGAGAGTGGCCGGGTACCAGTGGAGTAGTGCGGTCTCAGAAGAAAGGACCACCGGCAGGTTACAGATCGCAGAAGCCAGGTTGGAGATTTGGGCCCAAAAGGACGTAATATAAGGACACTCCCAAAAAACATGAAACAGACTACCCACCTCCCCACACCCCCTCCAGCACTGATTGGACTGTGAAGGCCAGATAGTATGAAGTCTTTGGGGAGTATAGTACGCTCGATGCAGCAGCTTAAGCTGTCTCTCCGTATGGTCGATACATCTTGAAAATTTAAAGGGGGTAAGATAGAGAGCTTCCCACTGTGCCTGTGTAAATTGTAATCCTAGGTCATGCTCCTAAGCGAGTTGGGATTTAATTTTTATCTCAGAGCGTTCCGGGAGTAAAGTGTTATACCAAAAGGTGATTCGATTACGCGAGGAGCAGGGGAACAAATGGGAACGAAAAGGCTCCGTCAGGGGGGCTATATTCGTACCTCTCCTCCCAATCGCGGAACACCAAGAGGCTAATTGATAATATCTAAAGTGCTCCGACGATGGAAGAGAAAACTCAGATTGCAAATAGCTAAATGGGCGAAGGGAGGAGCCCAGTAATATTTGATCCAGGGTGTGTATACCCTGATCCCTCCATGTTTTAAAATTGAGATGTGGAATGAGTTTAGAGATGGCAGAGAGGGAAATATTACTGGTGGGGAGGGGAAAAAAACGATTGGCAACAATACTTCTATCCCAAATCTTCATGGAGTGGGTGATACTCAACAGGGGGGGGTTCCCCGATGGACGTATAGGGAGGGGGGTCCAGAGGAGGTCGACTGTGGGGAAGAACGAGGGAAGCGCCTTTTCGAGATCCACCCAAGGCTTCCTACCCTCTCCAAGAGTCCAGTTACCAACTTGGGCTAGGATAGAGGCCTCCATATATCTAGGGAGGTCAGGAAGTCCCACGCCCCCTAGTTCCCTGGGCTTAATTAAGGAGGAATAAGCTAGTCTAGGTGGTCGTCTACGCCACACGTATGATACCATGATGGAACGCAGCTTATTCAATAATCTGTCGGGGACAATGTAGGGAATGGAGCGAAAGTAATATAGTATCTTTGGGAGTACCGTCATTTTATAAGCTGCCACTCTACCCATCCACGAGATCTCGTAGCTCATCCAGCCGTCTGTAAGTTTCTGTATTTGTGCAACAAGGGGGGAGAAGTTTACGTCAAACACCTGGGCAGTAGAGGCCGGGATATGGATTCCTAAGTAGGCGATAGACTGAGTCTTCCAAGCGTATGGATATCGGGACTTAAGGGCGTATAGTGTAGTTTCAGGTATATTAATTGGAAGGGCCTCAGTCTTAGTAGTATTCAGTTTATACAGTGAGGCTATACTAAATTTTTCCAGGATAGTGTCCAGAATAGGGAGGGATGCTAAGGGATTAGAGATGAATAAAAGGACGTCGTCCGCAAATAGGCAGATCTTGTGAGTCTGACCAGCAAAGGAGAGTCCAGGAAACAGGGGATGAAGGCGGATTTTAGTGGCCAAGGGTTCCATAGCTAGGGCGAAGATTAATGGGGACATTGGACACCCCTGCCTTGTCCCATTGGTGATGGAAAAATGGCTAGAAAGGAAGCCGCTGCAGTAAGTCCGAGCATTGGGGGCCGAGTACAAAGCAAGGATAGAGTGGAGGAAGGGACCCCTAAAGCCAAAGCGTCCGAGGACCTCTCTCAAATAGCCCCAGTGAAGGCGATCAAAGGCCTTCTCCGCGTCCAAGGACAGGAGAAGGCCCGGTTCCCCGGTGGAGGACAAAGGTCGACCACGTTAAGAACTCGCCTAGTGGCGTCCGGGGCCTGGCGGACAGGTATGAAGCCAACCTGGTCCGGATGAACCAGCTTTGGGAGTAGAGGAGCGAGACGGTTTGCTAACAATTTGGCAAAAATCTTTAGGTCTGAATTCAATAGGGCAATTGGTCGATAATTAGAGCATTTGGTCGGGTCCTTGCCTTGTTTAAGGATCGTGATGATACGGGATTCTAACATTTCAGGGGGGAAGGAACCTCCATCGAAGATAGAATTAAAAAGAGGTTCCAAGACCGGGACCAACTCATCAATATAATGGGCAAAGAATTCATTGGTGTAACCATCCGGACCAGGCGACTTGCCCGAGGGCAGGGATTTAATAGTTTGCTCAATCTCGGCGGACGAGAATGGAGTATTCAAAAGAGAGAGATCCTCATCGGAAAGGCGTGGGAAGGGGATATTGTTCAGAAAGGAATTGATTGAGAGCGTAGTGGGTTGGGAAGAATTCGAAGATTGTACAGGTGGGAGTAATAACTAGCGAATTGCTCGGCTATAGCAGCCGGGTTCAAGACCTGGGAGCCCTGATCGGTAGCTATGCATTTAATGGTATGTTGAGCCTGTCTGGCTCTTAGCTTACGCGCCAATAGTCTCCCTCCTCTATTGCCCGAAGTGTAGAACTTCTGTCGAAGCTGCAGGAGCGCGAGTTTTGTCTTGGTTTGTTGCCAGGTCAATAGGGCCAGTCGGGCAGAGTCAAGTTCTATCTTAAGGGTGGGCGTGGGTGAGGCTTTATGCAAAGTCTCTAACTGTGACAATTTAGTTGTAAGGTCTAAGTGGGTTTTTAAGTTTGCTCGCCGAAGTCGAGCCCCAATTTGTATTAGGGAACCTCTCAAGGTGGCCTTCAGGGCACACAATGATGGGGAGGTGTCAGAAGGTAAATTAAAAGAGAGATACTCCTTCAAGGCTATCGTTAGTTCGGACTTGGCAATTAAGTCTGTTAAGCAATAGGCAGGCAAGCGCCAAGGGCGCAGTGTATGGGGCTGAGGAAGAAAAAGACATGACCAAAGTACCGGAGCGTGGTCCGACCACACTTTGGGCAGAATAGCGGCCAAGGACGAATGCTGGAATAGCCACTTGTCGGTCAGTATCAAATCTATTCTGGAGTATGTACCATGGGGAGCGGAGTAAAAGGTGTAGTCCCGGGTTGTGGGGTGATGTACCCGCCAGGTGTCATATAGCCCGAATTCAAATAGGAGAAGGGAGAGTGGGCGACCAGTCATAGAACCTACCCAGGGGGGAGCATGGGGGGGGGTTGGATCTATCCAATTTAGGGTCTGGAGATAAATTAAAGTCCCCCAATATTACCAAAAAGCCTTGTTGATGTTCTAAGATTAACTCAAAGAGGGACCGTAGGAAAGATAGTTGATGGGTATTAGGGGCGTACAAGGAAACCAATGTAAACCAGTGACCCTCCAAGTTTCCCACCAATATGAGATATCTACCGTTTTTGTCTTTAACCTGGGACGATAACTCAAAGTGAAGGGAGGCCTTAAAAAGAATGGCTACTCCATTCTTTTTGAATGGTCCATTGGCCATGTAGCAACTAGGGAACTTATGGTCTCTAAAAGTAGGCGTGAGCCGAGAGGAGAAGTGGGTCTCCTGAAGCGCCACCACATCCGCTCCACAAGAATTAAAGGAGCGTAGGGCCATATGCCTCTTCACTGGAGAATTTAAGCCTTTAACATTTAATGTCAAAAAGTTAACCATTGGGGAGTAAAAACAGGGGAGCGGTAAAGAGGTGACATAACTCCAGCAATAAGTTCAAAAACAGGGCTTGCAACATACTCCATGTAAAGGGAAACAAATAAATCAAACATATGGGAAGGGGAAAAGGAATGGGTAGGGAAACAGAAAAAGTCCAGTGTATCGGACTTGAGCTGTTGCCGCATAGGAAAAAAAAAAGGGTGGGGGCGGTCAATAAGACCTATCCCCAGGATTACAATAAATCACCAACTATTAATATATATAGAAGACTAGCATAACAGATTAAGGCAAAAAGCTAAAACATGTCTACCTTAGAAATAACTTCATACTATAATGTGACAAGAGAAGCATTACAACTGTTGCATCAAACAGAGGGCAATAACATACTCACTACCATCCAAGTACATGGTGGAAGATATCGAAACCTAACCTTATAGGAGTCACTAGCTATATAGATAAACGAACCGCAAAATGAGATAACTCCAGGGACAAGTTCGGTTTGCCTGTAGTGGAAAGGGGACCAAATAACGCTCGTCCGACCTCTAGGAGCTGGAGCCTCCCACAAGGGGACCATTCCGCAGGGACTGGCAAGGGTTTCCGGGGAGCTGTTGATTGTACCGAGATATTCCAGGAAGACAGCAAAGCAATGCCAGATTCCACCGTCGAGATAGAGTGCATCTCTCCAGAGCGCCGGATTAAGAGCTTGGTCGGAAAGCCCCAACGGTAGAGGATACCTTGGGAACGAAGCGCAAGGGTGATTGGACGAAGGTCTCTGCGTTTTGCCAGGGTTGCTGCTGATAAATCCGGGAAAATCTGAAGATCACCCAAGACGTCAGTGTCTTCCGAATTCCTTGCTGCCCTGAGGATATTTTCTTTGATATGAAAAAAATGTATCCGCATAAGGGTGTCCTTGGGTTGGGACGGAGGGGCGAGATTGGACTTAGGAAGCCGATGAATTCTGTCGATGTAACAAACAGAGACAGCAACTGAAGGCAATAGCTTCTGGAACAGAGCTGTAACAAACGTAGAGAGTTCGTTGTTCGGGACAGAATCCGGTATGCCCCGTATTTTAAGATTATTCCGCCTTGCTCTATCTTCAAGATCGATGATTTTGTCTTTGAGGGAATCAACCTCCTTCTGTAAGGCGTCATGACTGTCTATCAGGCCGTTATGTGATTGAACCAGTTCACTCATTTTATTTTCTAAGTGATCGGTCCGGTCACCAATTTCCGTCTTCTAGTGTTATAGTGTTAAAATATGGAGCCATGAATACTCTCAGGTTTATGTATGGTGTTGTGTGTCCATACATGTAAATGTGGAGGACTCAGGCTCTGCTGGTAGTGACGGCTTCATAACATGATACTGGCGCATATTGCGTTTGAGTCTAGTAGCCATTACCAAAACTGTCTCTTAAGCAGTTTTTCCAATATTCGTTTATTCTACAAAAGAAAAAACAATGATAAGAAATTATAGAGAAATAATCAATTATTGATTAGTGACCCTGTATCAGACCTGATGTACACAACTATATAGAGCTAGCCTGACCAACCTCTGGCCCAACAGGTTGTTACGATCATTCCCTGTCAAGACCTGTTTTCCCCCACTAGAGGCCTCCCGTGCATCCTTTCCAGCTGCATTGCAATTCTGAATTTCACCTGAGGGGCTGCTTTTATGGCCTGTGTCTATCAGATGCTTGCAGCTTGTTACCTGAGATCCCACACACCGGTTTGGCCTGCATTTAAACCAGCTACTAACATGCCCCTGTGCTGGTTCATTAAAGTTATGTTACCTGTCCTGTCTGGTGTTTGCTTCTATGTTCTAGCTCCCTTATCTACATGTGGTTCCTAGACTTTTCTCTGTGTGGTCTCCATGTTAAACCTTGTGTCCCTAGGGATTCCTGGGGCCTCATTTACTAAGGTTGATTTTGCTGTTAAGTATGAATCGCCGCAATTTTTTTTCCAAAATTGCGGCATTCACCAAGGGGTGCTTTTCTTAGGCGATTTTTAATCACCATCGATAAGTGTCACTTTAGCAAGGGGTAAATCGCTGTGCTTTTCTATAAATAAAAAAAATAAAAAAAAGCCAAGTGCAGCATGGTTGCAAGGCTTACCCATGCTGTGCTGATAGAACTAGAAGGCTCAGCATTGTTGAGCCTTGCAGTAATATCAGCATCAGAATGATAAGCCTTCTAAACATGCTGTGCTGTGTGTGGTGCATAAAAAAAAAAGTGTGCACAAAACATACAGTAATACATTAATATACATGTGTATGTAAAATAAACATTTACACTGCCTAATAATGCTCCCTAATGTGTGAACTTACCTCAGGTGGCCACAGTGTTTTATAATAAATGTGTATTAATGTAGTGTGTGTGTGTTGTAGAAATTAAATAAAAAGTTTGCACACTCACTGTTTTGCTGTCATCATTCTTGGGACAAGTTGCTTGGAGTTTCTTTCTTCTTTGCAGGAAATCTTCTCCAGGTGCTTGTAGAATCTTCTCCGGTTGATAGATGCGTCTCTGGTCCTCTCTTCAGCTCCTCGGCCTCTTCTGGACTTGCCCCGCCGACAGCCTCCTTCCTCTTCTTCCGCATCGCTTCTAATGACCATTTGGTCACTAGAGGCCAGTCTTTTATAGCAATGATGGCGTAAGTTACATTAGGGGGCTCTAGTGAGAGCTCGTGTTTCTGACGTCATCATTAATATAAAAGGCTGCCCCCTAGCGACCGAATGGTCATTAGGAGCGCCATGGAAGAAGAAGCAGGAGCCTGTCCGCGTGTCAAGTACAGAAGAGGCAGAGGAGCAGAATGCACCACTGGAGATGCCACTTCTAGCAACTGGAGGACAGTCTGCAAGCAACTGGAGAAGATTCAAGTCATTAAGCAACTCTTCTCAAGAATGATGACAGCAAACGGTAAGTGTCAAAATTTTTTATTCTTTTTCTACACCACACAATACATTCAGATACATTTAGTATAGGACACGATGGCCACCGGAGGTAAGTGCACACATTAGGAAGAATTATTAGTCAGGGAAAATGTTTATTTTATATACACACTTATAGTAATGTATAAGGGTAGGTTTTGTGCAGACTAATTTTTTTTTACACACACCACACACAGCGCAGCATGTTTAGAAGTCTTACCATGCTGACGCTGATATTACTACAAGGCTAAGCAATGCTTAGCCAGTGCTGCATGGTTGAGAGACTTAGCCATGCTGCGCTGATAGAACTACAAAGGTAAGCATGCTGCACTTGTTTTTTTTTTATTTAAACACAGTGATCAGTAGCGAGTTTTTAAATGACAAATCGCGGTGCTTTTCTATACAAAAGCACAGCGATTTACCCCTTGCAAAATCGACGCATCTCGCGGGTGTTTAAAAAAATCGCAGACAAATCGCAGCTTAGTGAATTCAGTGAATTTATGCTGCAATTTATCCTGTAAATCACGGCGAGATCCAACAATTTGAAATAGGTGTATAAATTAGCCTTTAGTAAATATACCCCCAAGTTTTATTTTTATATTTTGAATATATGGACGTGGATATAATGACCACCAGGGGCGACTTGGGGACGCCCTGTAACCACACACACATCACAAACTCTGACACACAATAAATTCTCTTTTATATGAAAAAAATATTTACTTTATTAATTTATATTTGAAACAACTTTACCATTAGTAAATAAATAATAATTTAGTAACTAATTATAATATACTTTCATTCTATAAACTATAACCTAATTCTAAATTACTCTAATCACTAAGAATAAATATTATCTTATTATTATAATACACATCCAACTTTTTAGTCCACAGTATAACAGTACACCTCACTCCCTGGCCAGGCTGTTGTTCGTGCACTTTGATTACTGTTGGAAGCTACTTTTCCCTTAGTAATGTGTAAACTTATAATCTCCAGATTGGTATCTCCATTACACCATTAATGCAGACGACATATTTTATATATACATATCTTAGTTTCTTATCAAGAGGGTTTCCTCCTGAAGATGCTGTCTTTCCCCTCAGACTCTGTTTCTACACATACAATTCTCTTGTATTATAGACGCTTTACTCACAAAAGTCAATTTCCAAAATAGCATTCTTATATATAAAACTTTTTTTTTTTTTCAACATTAGGTTTTTTTTATTAAGGAACTTCCAGACAAGAGATACAGTTAGTTACAAACATATTCAAGGTAACAAACAGTCTGAAGATTAAACAGATATCCAAGGCTATGAGGAAATTCCTGATTTTCAATTTTCATAGACAAGGACTAGGGGGGGGAAGGGGAACAACTGAAAAGGGAAATCATTATGAATACGGAGTATATTGTTAAAGAAAGCAGATTGTATCCAGGGACATTCGGTCTAGGAAGCCATCCCGCTATATCGCCTCACAATTCACTCCACTGTAGTAACCCAGGATGGCGAACCAGAATAGCAGTCACGGGTGGGCAGCGCATGTGGAGTGGGTATGGAAGGCTATAAGATACAGGGTTACTACATTTTCAGGGGATCGAGACCGAGGAGGCAGGAGAGGATTCGGGATCCACTCCGTCCTGTGAGTTATCGTCAAAAAGGGTGGCCTCAGTGTCGGTAAGGGGATGTCGGGCTATGTATTGCGCCCACATAAACCACTTGATTAGGAGCGAGGAGGCATTAGGTGAATAGGGTGTATCCAAGGTTTCCATGCTATAGTTAAAGTTCATTTTAATGAGGACCTTAGTAATTGATGGGGGGGAGGGGGATTTCCATGCCTGCCCAATCGCGGCCTTCGCCGCCAGCAAGAGTTGACCAAGGACATATCTCCTGTCATTCGGCAGAGTCTCAGGGTACCAGTGGGAGTAGTGCGGTCTCAGAAGAAAGGACCACCGGCAGGTTACAAATCGCAGAAGCCAGGTTAGAGATTTGGGCCCAAAAAGACTTAATATAGGGACACTCCCAAAAAATATGAAACAGACTGCCCACCTCCCCACACCCCCTCCAGCACTGATTGGACTGTGAAGGCCAGATGGTATGAAGTCTTTGGGGAGTATAGTACGCTCAATGCAGCAGCTTAAGCTGTCTCTCCGTATGGTCGATACATCTCGAAAATTTAAAGGAGGTAAGATAGAGAGCTTCCCACTGTGCCTGTGTAAATTGTATTCCTAGGTCATGCTCCCAAGCGAGTTGGGATTCAATTTTTATCTCAGAGCGTTCCGGGAGTAAAGTGTTATACCAAAAGGTGATTCGATTACGCGAGGAGCAGGGGAACAAATGGGAACGAAAAGGCTCCGTCAGGGGGGCTATATTCGTACCTCTCCTCCCAATCGCGGAACACCAAGAGGCTAGTTGAGAATATCTAAAGTGCTCCGACGATGGAAGAGAAAACTCAGATAGCTAAATGGGCGAAGGGAGAACCCCAGTAATATTTGATCCAGGGTGTGTATACCCTGATCCCTCCATGTTTTAAAATTGAGGTGTGGAATGAGTTTAGAGATGGCAGAGAGAGAAATATTACTGGTGGGGAGGGGAAAAAACCGATTGGCAACAATACTTCTATCCCAAATCTTCACGGAGTGGACGATACTCAACAGGGGGGAGTTCCCCGGTGGACGTATCGGGAGGGGGGTCCAGAGGAGGTCGACTGTGGGGAAGAACGAGGGAAGCGCCTTTTCGAGATCCACCCAAGGCTTCCTACCCTCTCCAAGAGTCCAGTTACCAACTTGGGCTAGGATAGAGGCCTCCATATATCTAGGGAGGTCAGGAAGTCCCACGCCCCCTAGTTCCCTGGGCTTAATTAAGGAGGAATAAGCTAGTCTAGGTGGTCGTCTACGCCACACGTATGATACCATGATGGAACGCAGCTTATTCAATAATCTGTCGGGGACAATGTAGGGAATGGAGCGAAAGTAATATAGTATCTTTGGGAGTACCGTCATTTTATAAGCTGCCACTCTACCCATCCACGAGATCTCGTAGCTCATCCAGCCGTCTGTTAGTTTCTGTATTTGTGTAACAAGGGGGGAGTAGTTTACGTCAAACACCTGGGCAATAGAGGCCGGGATATGGATTCCTAGGTAGGCGATAGACTGAGTCTTCCAAGAGTATGGATATCGGGACTTAAGGGCGTATAGTGTAGTTTCAGGTATATTAATTGGAAGGGCCTCAGTCTTAGTAGTATTCAGTTTATACAGTGAGGCTATACTGAGTTTTTCCAGGATAGTGTCCAGAATAGGGAGGGATGCTAAGGGATTAGAGATGAATAAAAGGACGTCGTCCGCAAATAGGCAGATCTTGTGAGTCTGACCAGCAAAGGAGAGTCCAGGAAACAGGGGATGAAGGCGGATTTTAGTGGCCAAGGGTTCCATAGCTAGGGCGAAGATTAATGGGGACATTGGACACCCCTGCCTTGTCCCATTGGTGATGGAAAAATGGCTAGAAAGGAAGCCGTTGCAGTAAGTCCGAGCATTGGGGGCCGAGTACAAAGCAAGGATAGAGTGGAGGAAGGGACCCCTAAAGCCAAAGCGTCCGAGGACCTCTCTCAAATAGCCCCAGTGAAGGCGATCAAAGGCCTTCTCCGCGTCCAAGGACAGGAGAAGGCCCGGTTCCCCGGTGGAGGACAAAAGGTCGACCACGTTAAGAACTCGCCTAGTGGCGTCCGGGGCCTGGCGGCCAGGTATGAAGCCAACCTGGTCCGGATGAACCAGCTTTGGGAGTAGAGGAGCGAGACGGTTTGCTAACAATTTGGCAAAAATCTTTAGGTCTGAATTCAATAGGGCAATTGGTCGATAATTAGAGCATTTGGTCGGGTCCTTGCCTTGTTTAAGGATCGTGATGATACGGGATTCTAACATTTCAGGGGGGAAGGAAGCTCCCTCAAAGATAGAATTATAAAGAGGTTCCAAGACCGGGACCAACTCATCAATATAATGGGCAAAGAATTCATTGGTGTAACCATCCGGACCAGGCGACTTGCCCGAGGGCAGGGATTTAATAGTTTGCTCAATCTCGGCGGACGAGAATGGAGTATTCAAAAGAGAGAGATCCTCATCGGAAAGGCGTGGGAAGGGGATATTGTTCAGAAAGGAATTGATTGAGAGCGTAGTGGGTTGGGAAGAATTCGAGTCATCCTGAAGATTGTACAGGAGGGAGTAATAACTAGCGAATTGCTCGGCTATAGCAGCCGGGTTCAAGACCTGGGAGCCCTGTTCGGTAGCTATGCATTTAATGGTATGTTGAGCCTGTCTGGCTCTTAGCTTACGCGCCAATAGTCTCCCCCCTCTATTGCCCGAAGTGTAGAACTTCTGTCGAAGCCGCAGGAGCGCGAATTTTGTCTTGGTTTGTTGCCAGGTCAATAGGGCCAGTCGGGCAGAGTCAAGTTCTATCTTAAGGGCGGGCGTGGGTGAGGCTTTATGCAAAGTCTCTAACTGTGACAATTTAGTTGTAAGGTCTAAGTGGGTTTTTAAGTTTGCTCGCCGAAGTCGAGCCCCAATCTGTATTAGGGAACCTCTCAAGGTGGCCTTCAAGGCACACCAGTGGATAGATGGGGAGGTGTCAGAAGGCAAATTAAAAGAGAGATACTCCTTCAAGGCTACCGTTAGTTCGGACTTGGCAATTAAGTCTGTTAAGCAATAGGCAGGCAAGCGCCAGGGGCGCAGTGTATGGGGCTGAGGGAGAAAAAGACATGACCAAAGTACCGGAGCGTGGTCCGACCACACTTTGGGCAGAATAGAGGCCAGGGACGAATGCTGGAGTAGCCACTTGTCGGTCAGTATCAAATCTATTCTGGAGTATGTACCATGGGGAGCGGAGTAAAAGGTGTAGTCCCGGGTTGTGGGGTGATGAACCCGCCAGGTGTCATATAGCCCGAATTCAAATAGGAGAAGGGAGAGCGGGCGACCGGTCACAGAACCTACCCAGGGGGGAGCATGGGGGGGGTTGGATCTATCCAATTTAGGGTCTGGAGATAAATTAAAGTCCCCCAGTATTACCAAAAAGCCTCGTTGATGTTCTAGGATTAACTCAAAGAGGGACCGTAGGAAAGATAGTTGATGGGTATTAGGGGCGTACAAGGAAACCAATGTAAACCAGTGACCCTCCAAGTTTCCCACCAATATGAGATATCTACCGTTTTTGTCTTTAACCTGGGACGATAATTCAAAGTGAAGGGAGGCCTTAAAAAGAATGGCTACTCCATTCTTTTTGAATGGTCCATTGGCCATGTAGCAACTAGGGAACTTATGGTCTCTAAAAGTAGGCGTGAGCCGAGAGGAGAAGTGGGTCTCCTGGAGCGCCACCACATCCGCTCCACAAGAGTTAAAGGAGCGTAGGGCCATACGCCTCTTCACTGGAGAATTTAAGCCTTTAACATTTAATGTCAAAAAGTTAACCATTGGGGAGTAAAAACAGGGGAGCGGTAAAGAGATGACATAACTCCAGCAATAAGTTCAAAAACAGAGGGCTTGCAACATACTCCATGTAAAGGGAAACAAATAAATCAAACATATGGGAAGGGGAGAAGGAATGGGTAGGGAAACAGAAAAAGTCCAGTGTATCGGACCTGAGCTGTTGCCACATAGGACTGTGCGGCAACTGAGAAAAAAAAGGGTGGGGGCGGTCAATAGGACCTATCCCCAGGATTACAATAAATCACCAACTATCAATACTTATAGAAGACTAGCATAGCAGATTAAGGCAAAAAGCTAAAACATGTCTACCTTAAAAATAACTGCATACTATTATGTGACAAGAGAAACATTACAACTGTTGCATCAAACAAAGGGCAATAACATACTCACTACCATCCAAGCACATGGTGGAAGATATCAAAACCTAACCTTATAGGAGTCACTAGCTATATAGATAAACGAACTACAAGATGAGATAACTCCAGGTACAAGTTCGGTTTGCCTGTAGTGGAAAGGGGTCCAGACAGCGCTCGTCCGACCTCTAAGAGCTGGAGCCTCCTACTCGGGACCATTCCGCAGGGACTGGAGAGGGTTTCTGGGGAGCTGTTGATTGTACCGAAATATTCCAGGAAGACAGCAAAGCAATGCCAGATTCCACCGTCGAGATAGAGTGCATCTCTCCAGAGCGCCGGATTAAGAGCTTGGTCGGAAAGCCCCAACGGTAGAGGATACCTTGGGAACGAAGCGCAAGGGTGATTGGACGAAGGTCTCTGCGTTTTGCCAGGGTTGCTGCTGATAAATCCGGGAAAATCTGAAGATCACCCAAGACGTCAGTGTCTTCCGAATTCCTTGCTGCCCTGAGGATATTTTCTTTGATATGAAAAAAATGTATCCGCATAAGGGTGTCCTTGGGTTGGGACGGAGGGGCGAGACTTGACTTAGGAAGCCGATGAATTCTGTCGATCAGGAGTTCAGAGACAGCAACTGAAGGCAATAGCTTCTGGAACAGAGCTGTACGTAGAGAGTTATCCGCATAAGGGTGTCCTTGGGTTGGGACGGAGGGGCGAGATTGGACTTAGGAAGCCGATGAATTCTGTCGATCAGGAGTTCAGAGACAGCAACTGAAGGCAATAGCTTCTGGAACAGAGCTGTAACAAACGTAGAGAGTTCGTTGTTCGGGACAGAATCCGGTATGCCCCGTATTTTAAGGTTATTCCGCCTTGCTCTATCTTCAAGATTGATGATTTTGTCTTTGAGGGAATCAACCTCCTTCTGTAAGGCGACATGACTGTCTATCAGGCTGTTATGTGATTGAACCAGTTCACTCATTTTATTTTCTAAGTGATCGGTCCAGTCACCAATTTCCGTGATATTGGAGCGGATTTCTTGTACCGTGGCTTTGAGATCTGCGGTAATGTCAGCACGAAGCGCCGACAACAGCTGGTACATCGATTTCACAGTCAGAGGTGCCTCAGAATCTGGGTTGAGGCCTGGGTTCGAGACAGGAGGAGGTTGGGAGGAAGGCGGCACCGGTTGCGACATCACGGAAGAGGTAAGGGTTGTATCTTTGGACTTTGCTGGTACCGAGGGAGAGCGAACCAGAAATTTCACTGGGGGCTGCGAAGTGCTAGGTTTAACTTTCCTCAGAGGCATGGGATCGAGGAGAGGGGTGGCAGCTCAGGTACGGAAGCAGGAGTATCACACATAAGGTCCCAAACAGGTAGGTGGAAGGTATTCGTAGTAAATGCAAAATGTATGCAGCTACGCTAGAAGATTTGCATCCTGGGGAAAGTGCTGGTGATTCACATACTGGAGGTAGCGGTAATTATTTGGCGAAACAGAGGGCCAAAGGCGAGAGGGGCGGTGACTGGTGGTAGCCCCTTAACTCAGGTCTATAGAGAGGTGCAGTCCTATAACACTGTGAAGGCAGAAATGATGGGTAGGATACAGTGCAGGGGGAGGATAGATCTGTCAGCTTGGCTCCAAAGCTTAAGCTTAATGGGGTTAGGAGGTAGGAGTATGGTATAGGGTCCTGTGAGGCAACCAGGGATGAAGGCAGGCTTCCCACAACTCCAGCTGTCAAGACCTCAGTTCTCACCCCCCAAGGGCAAACAGAGGTATTTAAAGGGGTCCAGACCACACTGGGCCTTTCCACTACAGTTCCAGCAGGCACAGGCTCGCCCCACTGACACCCCCACTAATCAAGCGTCAAGATAGTGCCTCTCACCCAGGACAACAGCAGGTCATACAGCAAATTCGGAGGGCCACTCTATCCACCGAGGGAGGCAAGGCGCACTGGGGGCAGCAACAGGCTCCCTCCTGCTTGCAGAAGGCAATGGGCAGCAGGTAGGCAGCGGGCAGGAGGAAGGACTGGAGCAGCGTCTGACGGTGCTCCGTTTCCGCAACGGACGCAGAGCTGATGGCTGCAAACTTTCACTGCCTCCCGTAGCAGTCACCGCGGGCCCGCTGAGGCACTGGGAGGAGACAGGAGCCGCACCAGGAAGCGAGCCAGAAGTCGGCCGTCGTTAGGGTCCATTGCGCGGCTAGGCCGCAAGGAGGAGGTAGGGCTGGTAAGGTCGCCCCAGGGCCCCAGGCAGAGGATGACAGTGGCCGAGCCGTTCAGGGCCACTCAGGAGGCGTCCGAAGTGGACAGTGGCGGGATTAAGCGGCAGCAAGCAGCTATATCTTCTCCAGGTAGACGGAGCTCAGGGAAGACACGTCTACACTCGCGTGCAGTAGGACACGCCCCCCCTATATAAAACTTTTAATAAATAAAATCTCAATATTATAGATCTGGTTTCTCACAGAACAGCCTCCATATTTTTCTCTTCCTCACACATAAGTCTGTCTCCTCTCACCATCACCCTAGACAGTTCTAGAAAAAACTTAATTTCTCCTTCCCCAACTGTAACTGTCACTTTCCCTTGTCGCTGGGGCCTCTGGGATATGTAGTCTCATTCAGCACTGGCTTCTATATCTGTTTTTTAATTTCTTCATAGCAACGGATGTTACATTCGCCCACGGGTGTATTTGCATATTGACATCCATTTCCAATGCTGATGCACCACTTGCAAAGTAATGTTTTGTTAATACATCCTGTTTGTTATGCTGACACATCTCACAAATGTTCCCACTATCTATGTTTACTGCTATCCCGGCATGACTCTGCTTTTACTTTATAATTTTTCTATGTGTCTAGGTATTTCAGATATTTAACCTAAACGGTCATATGTCAGCATTAATGGAGGTCTACGCTCTCTCTGTGGTCATGTGAAAAACTGAGGGTCTCCCTCTGCAAACCCTGGTGTATCATCATAGACCTCAGGATCTTCGGCTTCATGCATCCCCTTTTCTTTCAACTCCCTCAGCAGTGGGGTTTGTACATCCTCTTCTTGGCAAACATTTATAACACACATGGGTCTTTTTAATAACTCTTCTCTTCTTTCTGGTGACCCACTCTTTTTAGTTTATGTTCAATATCCCTCTCCCATGGATCCTCATCTTCAGAATTTAATTGTCCAAACTTTCAAGTTTAGGATGAGCACAATCTTGATTTTCTTTCAATTTTTACAATTTGATTTCTTCCTTTTTGTGGGAAACCGAACCTCATTTCCTATAGCAAGCAAATGTTGGCCATGATAAGTCTTGATAGGCCCTGGGGTACTTTCTGGCTTTACTTTATATGAAGAGATATTGGGTAACTTTTCAACAATTACATGAGGGTCATCCCTCCATCGATTTGAAATTTTGTGTTTCCCTGGTATTCCTAAATAAGATTAGTACTCTATCGCCATGTTGTAATACATTTTCTTTGACACGAAGGTCATGTCGGCTTTTGTGTCTCAATCCCTGCTTACAAACAGTCTCTTCCACCAATTTATAGTCATCTTGTAGCTCTCTTTTGAGTTGGGATACATATTGTAGATGTGGTCTACTATCAGATGTGGTCTACTGGAGAAGGGTATGATTGAACCTTTCAGGTTGTGGGTCTCCCTGTGGATGAAATGGAGTGGTTCTGGATTTCTTGATCCCAAAAAACTTGACATAGCTCCTTAATTAGCCGACTTTCAAAATGTCTTCCCTGATCAGAATGTAAACGTGCAGGGAGCCCATAATGTATGAAAACCTTTTCCCAGAGGGTTCTTGCTACTGTAGTTGCCTTCTGGTCTTGGGTGGTATAACCCTAGGCATAGCGAGTGTAGTGATCTGTAACTACTAGTATATTGGTCACATCACCCCAATATTTAATTTCTCTTTCTGATCCTTCTCATTTTCTTTCCTGATTAATTGTTGTAAATCTCCTAATCCCAAGCAACTGGATAGGCAGTAAGCAGCAGGTATAGTAAATAGCAGGCATAGCTTCTTCTGTGGCACCTAAAGAACTCACACACTCTCTCACAGGTGGAACTACTATCCTACCTTTTTGATACATCCCTCATACTTCAGGGGCAGGAGCTTCCACCCATTCCTCTTCATCTCCTTCAGCAACTTGCACAGGTAAGCGTGATAATGCTTCTGCATCGATATTGCTAACACCAGGTCTATATTTTAGACTAAAGTTGTACACAGTCAATGCAGCTATTCATCTACGCCCAGTAGCATCAATACTGATTATTGTCAGTATGCACTTCAAAAGTAACCCTGTATAGATAATATATTGGCCATAATTTCCCTTCTTGTTCTTGGTATAAGACGCCACCAAGGTCATCAAAGGAGGCATCAATATGAAGCACATAAGGCAAAGCTGGATTTGCCTATGCTAAGACTGGTGACTGAATAAGAAGGCTCTTCAATCTTTGGAAAGCTTCTTCACATTTAGATGTCCATCTTTCACCAAACACTTCGTTCACCTAGGACAGTGTTGGCTAACCTTTGACTTCAGGTGTTGAGAAACTACAACTCCCATCATGCTTTGTCAGGTATCCACTATGCTTTTGCAGTTAAGGCATGCTGGGACTGGTAGTTTCACAACACCTGGAGTGTCAGAGGTTAACCAACACTGACTTTCCTGCTTGTAGTTACTCTCTTAGGAGGCGGATAACCCTGAGTCAAATCATTCAATGGATTTGCAACATGGGAATATTGTGGTATGAATCTTTTGAAGTACACATAGAATCCCAGGAATGAAGATCCCCCAATTTCATGGGGCTTGGCCATTTTACTAACACTTCCACTTTTAAAGGATCAGTGGAGATGCCATCCCGACACTATGTGGCCCACATATTTCACCCTGCTTTGATATTTGTCTAATGACAATTTTAAACCATTATTTAGCAGACGATCTATCACTTTAAGAAGCCTCCGATTATGTTTTTCCAAAGTATGACCGAACACAATGATATCATCTATATATACAATGACTTCTCGGTAATTCATGTCACCCACTGTCTTGGCCATACATCGTTGGAAAGTTGCAGGAGCTCCCAAAATCCCTTGAGGCATACGCTGAAACTGGTGAAACCCCAGTGGGCATATAAAAGCAGGCTTTTCTGCATCTTCTTCATTTATTGGAATTTGGTAATATCCACTGTGCAGATCCAACACGGAAAACCATTGGCTCCCTTGTAATCAATCCAAAGCTTCGTCAATTTTTGGTATAGTATACTGGTCAGGTATAGTGCACTTCTTTAATTTGCAATAATCCACGCACATTATATCTCCATTTTTCTTACGAGCTACTACTATAGGCGATGCATAACAGCTTTCAGATTCCAAAATAACCGCAGTTTCCAATAGTTTCTTTAGATGTTCCCTCAAATCATCCCAGTCTGCTGGGGCCAGCCATCGGTATCTCTCTCTGAAGGGTGTATCATCATTCATTTGAATTCTATGCTCTACTCCATAAGCTAGGCCCAGATCCCAATCACTGAGAGAGAACGCTGCCTTTCCTTGCATCATTTCATGAATGAGGAACTCATTGTCTACATTTTGGATGTCACTTCCTTCAAAGCATGCATCAAAACAATTTGGTTCAAGTTTTTCCATTTTAGAGTGTAACTCTTTCTTCACATAAGCCGTCTAGGCACATAGGATGGATTGGCAGACTCCCCTCCCCCAACCTCTTGAACCACTTGGAAAGAGTTTTGAAAAGGTTGGCATTTGTCCCAATAATGATGGGTACATCAGGTGGTTCAGTTACTGCTTCAGGACACACAAGTGCAAGGGTCTCTACCTCATATTCTATTCCAGCAACATCTTCTTGAAACTTGATGGTGATGGGTATATACCCCAGATATGGGTAGCTGTTACTACCTTCTTCAAATCTAAGTCCCATATATGGAAAAAAAAAACTCCCCCTTTCTGTCACGGGTAGAATAAATCTTGTTAAAATGATGATCCAGCCAAAATATTTATATGTTTTGCAGCACTCTCCTATTTATATTCCTTGCAAGATTTTCTCCTGTGTTAACAGCCTCCTTTCCTCATTCATTTGGGCAGCTCGTAAACCCAAAATAAATATTTCAATGTTGACGTGTAGTAAGAGCATGGGGGAGCTTGCCCTTCCCAATTTTCAGTTTTACTACACTGCAACACAACTTGTACACTTATTAGACTGGCTTTCCCCTGAGGGAACCCCCAAAATAGTGAATTTGCATTTTTTGCTTATCTGCAACTTAGACACGCGTTGATATCCCAATATTGTGACTCCCTCCCAATATTTGAAATCTCACGGCTCAAAACCCTGCTGGAAGACCTTACTCGCCGAAAGGCTATCTCTAGGGTCTATAAGATACTCAATCTGGAGGTTGCCCCTGAAACTTTAACACCCTTCAAACTTAAATGGGAATCGGATGTATTCTCTTTGACAGAAGAGGTATGGTCTCATATTTTTGGTTGTACCGGGGATGCTACAGCTTGCTTGCGATACCAGCAGGTTCACTATTATATCCTGCATCGGGTGTATCATAATCCATTAGGACTGAATAGGATGGGGTTGATAACAGATACTAAATGTCCTAAGTGTGGGACGGGAGATGCTAATTTTTGGCACTTAATATGGACCTGTCCAAGATTGTCTGCTTTGTGACATAGTATTTGGATTTGGATTGAAAATACTCTAGATGTGCTTCCTGCTATTACCCCTCTGCTGGCCTGATTTGGTGTACCATTGGCGGAATTATTCGGTGTGGTAATATACAAATATGTTATGAATCTCACTACCCTGGCCAAAGTTGTGATTGCTAGGAACTGGTTTGCATCAGAATCGCCCACACTTCATCAATGGTTGGGGTTAGTCAATGATACGGTTAGACATGAGAGATATTTATATCTGCAGCGGGGTACAATCCACAAATATAAGATCTGGTCATGGTTGTATAGGTCCTGATATGGTAGTCCAACGGATGAAGATGCCTAACCAGACACTAGGTATAATCTGTTGCCCTCTCATAATCTCCTTTATCTGCTTATTTTTCTACAGATGTGTCTTAGATATCAATCAGCCTCTGGTCCTTGTGTGTTTGACTGCGTCTAGCCCTTCTTGATTTTGTTGCTGCTCTAAATCAGACTTTGCCATATATTTATATATATATATATATATATATATATATATGCAAGCTTCACACAGAGAAGGCCTTCTCTGGGATTCAAACATTAAACATATGGGGGTAGATTCAGAACTAAGTGCGCTAGGGTTTTTACGCTAGCCGCTGATGTGAAAACACTGTTTTGTATGTATTGAGTATGTGCGTGGCAGATGTTACACCACGTACCAGTCTAGTATCAACAGTGTAACTACGAATGAAGGGGCGTGCCAAACATACAACACCCGTAATTACGCTCCAGAGACGGGGTGAGGCATTTAAATCATACAGTCTGGGCGTGCTTAGCCAAGTATGTATGTGTAGCATGTACGTACTTCAGTACTTACGCAGCGTAAAGTTAAGGCAGGGTTCTGCAAACGTAAAAAGACCAAAGTACATACGAGCGAGGGGAATAACTAGGGGAGTTCATGGTAAATACGCTTCATCTTGAAACATAAAGGAAATGTAGCTCTGGATCTGGTCCATGATGTTTTTAATATTATCTATATACCGCAATAATAGATATAATATACCTTGATCATGTATATTGTTTGTACCTTATTATATATAGGAAATAAAATGCAAGGGCGCTGTGTATAGTAGAACCATCTATAGCAAGGTCCCAAATACACTATAGCAGCTCACTATAGGGGGGAAAAAATCCCCTCTTAACAAAAAAACAAAAATATAAAATAGTATGCGCTTCAAGTGTATAGAAATTCAAAAATTCATTTATTAAATTCACAAATAATTAAAAGTTGTTAAATCAATAGATAGGGATATCCAAGTGAATACAATACTATAAATCACTAGAACAATAAAATTCCAATACAAGTGACTATTCAATAGAATACTAGCAATATTCAGAGAGGATTCTTAGATAGAATATTACTAAATAATGTCTTGGCACACACAGGGGAGGTAATTGACCTCACTTAATACAATGTAGCGTGGTTTCTTCAATAGCTGGTTAGTAAGAAAAAACTGTTTGGTACACAGTAGCGGGCATCCCCGGTAATTTTAGGCTTTCAAACTTGTGATATAAAATCAAATCAGCTATAGAATCCCATCAAAGGTAGCATGTTATTGTACTAAAGATGATCCAAGTAGCTGGGGGTGTATACTTAGCCAGTATGCAAACGGCAACAGCATGAACGTGCTAGCAAGATGTCAATCTGTTAGGTCCGTCAACGCAGACCACGATATAAATTCAGGCACAGAACACAATCGCATAGTCTATAGAATTACCACCAATGAGAGTGGAATCAATGATCCAGGGGCAGGTGGAGTCTGCATGAACCGCAGCTCGCCTTGTTCTCCCTAAGCCGCGGCTCAATGTATAGTGCGGCAACGAGTGGGGATTACATATACTTGCCAGTAATTGGATCCGGCAGGGTGAACATAGGTACTGCAGACCCTCTCTGTATGCCGTAGTCAGACTGGACAATCGCCCCACAGTCCAATGGACTCAAATCCAGATAAAGTGCCAATGCAAACAATGGAAAAGTTAATCTAATCTGTAAGTGTATTCAGAAAAAGTCACTGGGTATTCCTAAAAGTCCTTAACGTGTTTCTCCAGCAAAGACTGGTTTCCTCAGAAGGTATATTTGGAATGAGAGCTGGGACCTCCTTTAAACTTCCCTGTGATTGATTAATTAATTGCAGTTGTTTCATTGCATGTAACACTACTCAAGCTTTTAAATCCAGGATTTCACTTGGTAATTGCAGGGAAGAAATAAAGATGTTTTGTAAAAATATATAAATCTAACTATAACAATAAAAACAGATAAAATTAAATAACCGGTGCTATTATTTTATTGTTCTAGTGATTTATAGTATTGTATTCACTTGGATATCCCTATCTATTGACTTAACAACTTTTAATTATTTGTGAATTTAATAAATGAATTTTTGAATCTCTATACACTTGAAGCGCTTACTATTTTCTATTTTTGTACCTTATTATGGTCTATTCCCATATGAATTACTCTTATAATGATATATTGGGACACCTGAACCATTTAGTATAAGAGCCATCCCCTTTCAGCTTGTACCATTAGTTTGAGAAAGAGACTCAGAGCCAGATTTACTAAGTTGTGGGTAAGGAAAATTGGAGATGTTGCCCAGAGCAACCAATCAGATCACTTTCCTATTACATGCTAGAAAATATCAGCTAGAATATGATTGGCTGCTATGGGCAACATCTCCATTTTTCCTTTCCTGCAGTTTAGTAAATCTGGCTCTCAGAGTTTTGAAACGCTTAAGTCGGCCTTGGACAGCACCCCTTCCCTGTCCTGCCAGAGATCTGTTTCCATTAGCTGCAGTGATGTTCTACCACCCAGCTTCATTGTACAGCTGACTGTCAGACATTATGGATCGGATCCAGAACTACGTCCATTTTCCATAGACGGACGTAGTTCAATAAACAGTAGCTACTGCGCATGCGTAGTAGCTATTGTACGTAATCTGCGTATCGTTTTGATACGTAGATTGCGTATATGCGGTCTTTTAGAGAAAAGCTTCTTTGCAGCTAGCTCCCCTCTGAAGGATGCTTACATGACTCCAAGGTCACTTCAGTGTCATTCAATGATCAGAAAGCCACGGAGGAGAGAATAAGTTCAACAAGAAAACATTAAGGGACCAGGAAATCATATAAGTGATCTGTAAAAAACAGGACAGATACAAGGGCACTGCAATGATGGCTGGAGACAAAGCGTAAGATCCAGACTTACCAACGACAGCGTTCATAAGTAGTCAATTATGAATGACTTGTAAGTGAAGGATTCTGTGCACAAGATCCTTACTTGATAAGGTAGGGCTAGATCCTGACCCCCTCATGCTTTACATCAATAAGTACGTGCACCTAGCAAGGAATGTATGCCCCCTGCACTTACATGTCCAGATTCCTACCTTAAATATTATGACTAAATATTATGACAGACCTAGTCGTAACAGGGCTTTCCTCGACCCCTTATTTAAATGTCTATCTCCGCCTCTACAGCGGAGATACAACATGCATTAACTAGGGTTCAGCCCCTATGGTGTACCACCAGGCGTATATAACAAAGTTAATTACACCTGCCGGTACGCACTCGTAACATGGTGTTACAGCTGCCTTCTAACGGCAAGCTGCACGCATTGCTCCTATCCCCATTACTATCTTACCTTGCTCCAGTGGATTCCCCTGTCGGCAGGCTCCTTAGCAGCAGCATCCATAGTACCTCATGTGCAGCTTCTCTGTTAGCCACATGCTCTGCCTGCAGGGTTCTTATGCCTTCTGCTGCTTGTGTCACTTCCTGGGTTGGGACTGGGGTTGCTGGCCAATCACTGTGCAGCTGTCTCTATTTAGTCTCCCTCTCACTTCTCCCAGGTGCTGGTTATAGAGTCTGTTCCTCAGTTCTGTGACCTGCTTCTTACTGTGTGCCTAGTGCTTCCAGCCTAGTG
>WWET01003837.1:99070-120134 GCA_011038615.1 Limnodynastes dumerilii | reverse complement strand
TTCATGGATGAACCCATGCAGATTGGTTCGTATCGGCTGACCAAGCAGGAGAAGACTAGACGTCGCACCCTTGGGTTATGCCTTTACTGTGGAGGTAAGGCTCACCGGGCTGACAACTGCCCCAACAAGCCCGCTCAGTCGGGAAACGCCTAACCCAGACGAAGATCGAAGGGCTCCGTCTGGGTGTCCACCTCATCAGTAATAAAAATGCCCTTCTTGTCCCTGCCTGTCTCCATCTCACTGCCCACTGTTACAGCTGCCTTCTAACGGCAAGCTGCACGCACTGCTCCTATCCCCATTACTATCTTACCTTGCTCCAGTGGATTCCCCTGCCGGCAGGCTCCTTAGCAGCAGCATCCATACTACCTCCAAACTGTGCCGCTTCTCTGTTAGCCACATGCTCTGCCTGCAGGGTTCTTATGCCTTCTGCTGCTTGTGTCACTTCCTGGGTTGGGCCTGGGTTTGCTGGCCAATCACTGTGCAGCTGTCTCTATTTAGTCACCCTTTCACTTCTCCCAGGTGCTGGTTATAGAGTCTGTTCCTCAGTTCTGTGACCTGCTTCTTACTGTGTGCCTAGTGCTTCCAGCCTAGTGATCTGACCGTTGCCTGACCTACTTACCTGCCTTGAATCCTGCCCTAGCTCCCTTGTGTTTCCTGCCCAGGTTCTCACCCCTACCTTGTACTTACCTTCCCTGCAGTTCCTATCCTTACCTTGAGTGAATGTTTATGTTACCTCTTTGGAGGCACCGCTGTGTGCTTGAGTGTGTGATAGCCCTTGTACGCCATGTACCGTCTCGTGAACACTCTTCTGTCCCATGTGCTGCGTTAAGTGTTCTGTGTTGTCCGTTACAGTCCGGTCGCTTCTGGACTACTACTCCCACTATCTATAAACTACTCCCGTCCCTCCTGTCTGGTGTACACTCCTGGTGTTTCTCTCCTTTCCTCGAGTCTGGTTCACCGGGGTCCGTCCAGGCTATCAGGCCGCTGCCAAGCCCATCCCCACCATCAGGGGTACTGGTGAAGACCCCCTGGATAGTAAAGTCTCCGGTCTCCGGAAACCTACTCGTTCTCTCTGCCTGTCTCCTTAGTGGTCACCTCGGTTCTCACCGGGTAATCCCGGGGTACCACAAATACCCTCTCTTTGACCACTCCGGTTCTAACCAGGTAAACCCGGAGTGTCATAACACATGGATGTGCACATGCGCACATATTACCTGAATACCAAAGTCTGGATCTTGGCCATGATCAATAAAACCACTCCCTGTTTTCATAACTACTCTTCCGTGATAGAAGTCGTAAGTATTTTTAAACTGTTAAAAATCTTGCATGAGTAAGTGTAAAGTTAGGTACGCAAGATCCTCAGATACGCAAACTGATCGGATTAATTGAGAAAATGGTTCTAATTATTCTATTAACCTAAAAACAAAAGGATTGTTAAGAAAATTGCCATCCCAAACTAGGATTATTAGCGCTTCTACATCCTAATGTTGTTTTACATAATGATATATGTTCCATGTGTTTTTTTCTTTTTACAAATCCTTACTAAGTATCCCTGCACAAACTAACTACTATTATAAACATCCTTGTATATGTAAACAAATGTGTATGTTAATATGGAACCTAAATTGTTTTTGGAAATTGTGTCAATCTAAAAATATGACACAACGTTCAACTTTAACATAAAACAAAATGTATTTAAGAACAACTGAAGGCCATAGAATAGGCCAGAAGGAAGTTCAACACTGGGGGTGGGAGGCAGCAGGGGAGCTTAATGAGTTGTTTAGATCAGGGGGTTTGAGGGACCAATGGGTAGCTAGAGGGGAAGGGCTAGGTAGTGAGCCTTACAAACCCCCTCCTGGTTTGCAAACCCTCTTTCCTGATCAGTGTCCAGGCAAAGATCAGCAGCTAAGTGCACCTACATCACAGTTTTTTCTTTCTCTTTTCACATAATCTTTTTCTTTCTCTTAGTCTCTTTTTCTCTCTTATATATCCTAACTCTTTCTTTCCTCTTTCTCTTACCTTATTTTTCTATGTAAATGGCCAGCGTTGGTGGCAGTGGTCGTGGCAGGAGGGTTTCCCGCCCCCCAGCGCGGCTGACAGATTCCCAGCGCCTCTCCCCACATCGCTCCCGCCGTGGATCGGCCTCCAGGTCCTCTCTGCCCATACAGGCTGCCTCCGCCGCGCTCCCGTCCTCTGGCTCCTTCCCTGGCAGGTCTCGCCACTTCCGGTTCGCGGGGTCAGCCGGGCGGAAGTGATACCCGGTGGCCATCTTTGGGAGGCCACCGGGCGTCGCGACGGTCGCAAGCCAGGTGCAGGTACCGGGTAAGTACCGCTCCCGCTGCGCTTAGCTCTGCAACGGCTGACAGTGGCTTGGGAAATAGCCAGGCCTCACAGCTGGCGCTCCCTGAAAGCGGGGGGAAGGGGGGAACAGCTTAGGGGGGCTCCCAGTATCTGCTACCCTTGCTGGGGGGGATACCACAGGGGCACCCAGCGCATCAGCACCCTCAGACCAGGCACCTCCCCCTCCCTCAGCTATGCCCATCACCAGCTACATTGGGCAGGATCAGATGCCCAGGGTAATGGGTACCCCCATTGTAAGTCAGGTCAGTGCCCCTGCTTCCCCACTGCTCTTTTCCACCCCGCCTCTGAGCCAAGTACCCCTTACCCCTGTGCAGCAAACTCCGGCTGGATGGTTGCAGGGAGGACCTCCTCAGGGTCCCCCCAATTGGGGCTCTTGGCCACCTGCCCCTTATGGCCCTGCGTTTGCCCTCCCAGTGGCCTTACTTCCCCCTTGGGGATACAGCCCCCCTCCATTACCAGTGCTAGGCTCCCAATATGCACCAGGGGGTATTGGAGCGTCTGCGGTTGTTGCCCAGTCACGCCCTGATGCTACCTCTATTTCAGTTCCTCCTCAGGCAGACGCATCACTGCTTCAGAGTGTCAGTGTGGATCCTGCGAGCAGCCAGGAGGCTACAGCTGCTCCTACAACATTTACCATGGAACAGGCTCGTCCGGCAGACACCCCTGCTCCTGTCGCTGCTTCTGCCAATACTGCAGGGGAGCCATCATCACGGTGAGTCTGATCCTTGGCGGTCGGTGCTTTATTCTAGCGACTCGCTAGAGTCCCCTGACACTTCTCCCACCCTCGCGACACACCCTAGGAAGTTAATGAAGCTCCTGGGGAAGCACTTGCTGGGGAGGGGGTTGGCAGCACCCGACACCACCAAACCTGCTCCCGACAGTCAGGGTCCCCCGGTTAGCCAGAACAATTTGATGTATTGCTCCATAACTCCGGCAGCCCGCACAGTGCATCCTAAGGTGTGTGAGCGCATCAAAAGTGGGATGTTGGTGAATGTTTTTTACCGCTACTGTGGAGGGAAAACAGGCATGGGTGGCAGCTACTAAAAAGAAAGGTATAGGCGAGGGGGCTTTTAAATCGTTTGACAATTGACTCCTGGGGATGTGCGCGTTTGCTGCGGCCTATTGTGAGGATTGTCCGACACAATCTGGGGACTTGTTTACGTATATTACGGAGGTTCAGAGCCTCCACATGCTTTACCCCGGATATGCTTGGCGCGAGTATGACGATAAGTTCCGGCACAAACAGGATGGTAAGCGAGACATGTGTTTCGGGGCAAGGGACGCTGCCATCTGGATAGCGGTTGCTAACCAGCAGGCAGCCTCCAGAGCCTCGCCCCACGCAGGCAGGTCCCACCGGCCGATGCTACGCCTTTAACAGATCGCAGTGCGCGCGCGGCTCGTCACTCCTGCATGCGCTGCGGCGGCCCTCACCCCGCATCCGATTGCAAGCGCCCCGGTTTAGCCAATAAAGCGTCTAGAGGCAGACCATCTGCTAGTTCTCGTCAAGGCGCCGTCCCCAATCCGCCTCCACCAGGTAATTGAGTGGCTGAAACGCTACCCCAATAGGTAGGCAGCTGAGGGCTGGTTTTGAGGAGGGCTTCCGCCTCCCGATTTCTAAGCCCGTTTCTCAAAAAGTACCCGCCAACCTGCGCTTGGCCCGTGACTTCCCGGACCAGCTTCGTTCTAAGGTGGACCGGGAGGTCGTGCTAGGGCACATGGTGGGCCCCTTTCTGGCACTGCCTTTGTCCCCATTTGTCGTCTCCCCAATTGGTATTGTACCAAAAAAAGCCCAGGGGAAATACAGGCTAATTCAGCACATGTCCTTCTCCAAGGGCATGTCCGTGAATTACGCCATCCCCGCTTCACACTCAACCGTCCGGTACCAGTCGTTCGAGTCGCCGCTTAGCATGATTCGGGACTTTGGTCCCGGGGCACTTTTGGCAAAGGTGGACATGGAGTCCGCCTTTCGTCTGTTACCCCTTCATCCCAACTCGTTCAGATTCATGGGGTTTCGGCTCCAGGATGGGTACTACGTTGGCCGGTATCTGCCGATGGGATGCTCCATTTCATGTGCCTACTTTGAATTATTCTGTGGGTTCCTGCACTGGTGCATCTCAGTGGGGACGGGCCACAGGGGCATCGCCCACTACTTGGGTGACTTCCTTTTGGTCACGGCCAATGATTTCCACGCCTGTTCTCATCTCCTTTTTTCCGTTACTGCGCTGTTCCAGTCCCTTGGCGTTCCTATCGCAAGCGAAAAAACGGAAGGTCCCAGCACCTGTCTTTCTTACCTGGTGATTGAAATAGACACGGTGGCTGGCCTTTGCAGACGGCGGATAAAGTGGAGAGTTTGCGCGGAAAGGTGGCAGGTGCCATGCACTCAGACACCATCACCCTGCGCGCGCTGCAGTCCCTGCTTGGTTCCCTTAACTTTGCTTGTAGGGTAATTCCACTGGGAAATATCTTTAACAGGCGGCTCCAGTTGGCCACGGTAGGGGTGGTGAAATCCTACTGTAGAATCACCCTTACATATGACCCGAAGGAGGACTTACGTATTTGGGACAGGTTCTTGTCAGAGTTTAATGGGACAAGAGTGTGGTTGCAGCCCCCGACTACTAGTACCGAGCTAGCCCTTCTGACAGATGCGGCAGGGGCGACGGGATATGGGGCTTACTTTAATGGAGCATGGTCCGCTACCCCATGGCCTACTAATTGGGTGCGTTCCGGATTGGTATCAAATTTGTTGTTGTTAGAGTTATTTCCTATAGTAGTAGCCGTGGAACTCTGGTTTGACGACTTTATGAACAAGGACGTAGTTTTTCATTGTGATAACCTGGGGGTAGTTCAATCTATCAATAACAAAAACAAATAGTCCTACAACAATAGAGATTAAAACCTATAAACAAAAATATAACATCAATCTAAAAGAAATCAACGGAGACATAAAGATAAAATTGAGAGGCTTTTTATTCAAGACATCCAAAGTGTAAGTGTGCACTCGTGAGATGGGACCTGGGGACGCTTGTAAGTAGTTTGCACTAGGTCTGTTTTTTCTTTCAAAATCTCTGAGGGAAAGCCTGGAGAGGACGGAAGTCTTGAAGATCCCTGAGGAAAAGATACCTTTAGACACGCTTACAACAAAAGAAATCACATTGTGAGTATCATTCTCATTCCTACGGAATAGAGAACAATCAACAGTGTTGCACTAAGTGTTTTTCTTCTTTTCTGGGATACATTTTTGAGGAATTTGTATACTGACAGAAGAAAGAAGTAAGAAGAAGAGAAAAAGGAACAACAAAAAAGTGAAAGGGAGGAAAATCAGGAGGACTCTAAGTGGTTTTCCCTTCATGTCCATGGGGGAATAGGACTCGTTGTACCAAGGACTGTGTGAAGGACTTTTTCATATGTAAGGTTTTTTTCATATATAAGGTTTTTCACATGAAAGCTTTTTTCTATATATAAGGTTTTCTCATATATAAGGTATTTCCAGTGCAGAAACTGCCAACATGCATTGTCTTTTACAATCTATCAATAACTTGAGTACATCTTCCCCCCAGCGGTGCGCCTTTTATGACATCTTGTTTTGCGCTTCCTAGAGGGTAACATTTGCTTTAGAGCTCAGCACGTTCCCAGCATTGACAATGAGTTAGCGGATGCCCTTTCCAGATTCAATTGGGAGAAGTTTCGATCTCTAGCCCCTATGGCAGACGTGAATGGCACCCCTTGTCCTCCCATTCTCTGGCAGGTAGTCGGTCCAGGTTAGGGGAGCTGGCCAGGCGCTCTTTGGCCCCGGGCACCCTGTGACAGTACGAGAAGGCGTGGTCTGAATGGGCGCGGTTTGCAGGCGATCAGGCGCGGGGCGGTGTTCATGGTAGCGCCCGCTTGGAGGAATTCATTGCGCAGGAGTATGAGGCTGGTCGCTCAAGGGCAAGTATGAGCATGGCATTGGTGGGCATTTCCTTTTTCTTGAAGCTAGAGGGGTTTCAGGATATCACCAAGGGGTTCCTAATAGCAAAAGCCCTGAAAGGATGATCGCGCTTGCGCCCCACCCCTTCGGATAGACGCAGGCCCATAACAGTGGAAACACTGCGTTTGCTTCTCATTTCCCTCCCCCGCGTCACTTAGGACAAGTACGAAGCACTCCTCTTTGCCACGGCATTCTCGGTGGCCTTCGCGGGTGCCTTTCGTATTGGCAAATTGGTCGCCAGATCCCGCACAGCCCTGGATTCGGGCTTGCTGGCTGAGAATGTCGTGATCACGGAGGACGCGGTTCTATGCAGTATTCATAGGTCTAAATGTGATCAGGGGGGGAGGGGTAAATGGGTTACATTACATGGTTCCGGAGATGCTTTGTCCTGTCCGCTGGCTCTGTTTTCTGCTTTCTTTGCAGCGCACCCCAAGGATTGTCCGGTCTGGTTCGCACATGCGGATGGTTCCCCTCTCACCGCTTTCCAGTTCCGGGCAATATTTTTTCAAGCTATTGATGCAGTGGGCCTCAAGCGTGCAGACTTTGGGACTAATTCCTTCCGCATTGGCGCAGCAACATCGGCAGCCATGTCAGGGGCTCCTGACTCTGAGGTCCAACAGCTTGTTTCAAGCGCTACGTCAGACCGGACTTTTCCCTTAGTTAGCAGGCCATGGACTTCTCCCATCCACCGTGCCCTGGTCCTACAGCGGCCCTAGGTTGCCAGGCATGCCGTCTCCGAACGGGGTGGTCAGGGCTTTTCCCCCCTAATTTTTCCCTACCAAAAGACCCATTGGGCAAAAAAGACACGGATGTTATAAACACAATTAGAATAAATTAATTAGTGGGCAAAAAAGATGTAGGGTTTTTTCGTGGGGGTTTTTCACCTCACCTGTAGGACTACGGCTATCATTTCCCCAGGTTCCCTTAAAATGCGGCTAGGTTACTGTTGATGTAGGCATTGTATTGTTTATGTCTTTTCTTTCAGGCCCTATTGAATTGGTTGTTGTATCAAGCTCCATCTCTGTGTAGGCAATTAATGTGGTGCGTGTTTCCTTTCAGGGGCGGGTGGCGTTATCCCTCGGAAGACCTTATGGATATTCAGCCACTCCTTCGTCGTGCAGGCGTCCCGTCACGTTGGTCCCGGGGCGTTGGCTTTATCTCAATTGGGCTGCGACATTCGTTGCTTTGGCCGGGGCGGGATGCGGTGGAATGCCTTCCTGTGATGGTTTACGGACGAGGTTGGAGCTTCAGGCCCCCCGGACATTTTGTTATTACACCTCGGGGGGAATGACGTGGCGCAGTTGTTGACCATTAGGCTGATTCGTGCCATTCGGGCGCACTTGAGCCTGATAAGAGTCAACTGGCCCTCGGTTATAATAGTATGGTCGGGGATCGTACCCAGATGGGCATGGCGCTTGCCGCAACTGGGAGTAGCTGTCGACGAGCAGCGGCGGAAGGTAAACCGCGCACTGCGGCACTTCCTTGGCGGAGATGGGGATGTACAATTCGACACGATGGCATTCGTTTCGAGCTATCCCACCTTTACGCAACGGACGGGGTCCACTTATCTCCTGAAGGAATGGATATTTTGCTTTTTGATTGGGCTGAGAGTCTTAGAAGGCTATTGAGGGTAGATGGTGGCGGGCAGAGCGGCTAGTGAGAAGCCCCTCTATGTTGGTGGGAAGGCAGTGCACTATCATTGGACTGGTGAGTAGTTCCCAAATTTTGTCAATCGGATTCTTCCCTACCCTGGTTTAGGTTTGGTCACCTGCGTAAATGGCGGTGACACTCGGGTTACGTTTCAGGGGCGGGCCCAGGTGCAGCGGGTAAGTTAGGAGTATCTTGGCCACTTAACTGGAAGGGCACATGCAAGTGGGGTGGTTACATGCCCCCACTTTGGATAAATCATAAGTGTTCATTAAGTGGGGTGGTAACATGCCCCCACTTTGGTTAAATTATAAGTGTTCATTAAGTGGGGTGGTTACATGCCCCCACTGGGCGTTAAGGGCCCTACAAGGGATTAAACCCCTTTGGATTGGCTGTGCACTGCCTTCTGCTGTCACCATCCTGATTTATTGTTATTACTATCGTTATTACTATTGTTATTACTATTGTTGGTTATAACTCTGATTAACGTTTGTATGGTTAATTGTTATTAATGTTATGATCAACTGTCATGGTTATGGCTGACATTTTATTGTTTCTTGTTTTGCGTGATTATTATCACTGGTTTTCATTATTCATAACTCTATTGCGCTTTTGAATACATTTAAAGGGGCTCGGCTGAGTGCCTTTTTTCCAAGAACTGCTTGTCTGTCTTACTGGGTTATTGGTAAAGGGGACAGGGGGATTAGGGAGACGGGAGGGGGAGGTTTATAGGTGTATGTGAACTTCTGCAATGACTCACCCTTCAGGCGTTTAATAATTTTTTAGGGACAAGGGGTCTGACTAATAATGACCAGGATTATGTTAGCCACACCGATCAACATACGGATACTATTGGTGACGTCCGGTAGCATAGGGTACAGCAGATGATCCAACATATATTGGTCAGCTCCTGTAGGTGAAATAAGTAAACTTTAAAACATATTTTTAACAAGGATAATTGTTTAAAATTAGTTGCTCATTTTCAGAGGACTAGTTGTGGGCCCTAGTGCAAAAAATATGATATTCCAGGTAACCTGATGGGGAGCTTCAGTGGTGCGGTGATGGTGTCTGTGTGCCCTTGTATCAACATGGGCCCCGATGCTGTTGCACCTATTGCACTAATGATATTTTAAGTGAATAAGATATTTACTTGATTCTGCTGGACCCTCTTCTCCCTGGAAATTATTCTCCTCTAGTGGCCCCTGCTCCTGGTGTGGAATGTCATCCCTTGGAGGTGGTTAGAGAGAAGGGATGGGACTTGGGGATGTTGTTGTCTGGTGGCTGGAGTGGAGGCCTGAATAAGGGAAGGAAAGTTTGGGGGTGGTGATGAGGAGGGATGTGGGATTGGTGCTCTGCTGCCTTTATGACCTGTGGCTCCTTATCCTACTGATCCTCCTTACACTTCCACTCCTGCTGATGGCATTGTCTTGCATGCCTGCGTCATCTTTGTCCTATGGAAAAATATTTTTTTTAAAACACTATATTAGAATGTTAGCAATGTCAACTATATTAACCATGTTAGGCCTGTGTTTTATTAATTTAATCTATACTCTTATTATGACAATGATTTATTAACAATTTGAAATGGAAATTTTAAAAAGCTATTTTGATAAACATTACATTAGTTTTGCTTAGGCCTTTAAGAAGTATTGGATTAGATTATTTAAACATTATCATATCAATCAAGTCTTACCAGTCCTTTCATATCATGTCATATCAATCTTAAAAAAACATAATATTTTATCAACTCCTATAATTTACTATAATACACCTGATTTCTACCATAAACAATAGTACCTAACTGTGCGTGTTGAACATACTCCGTTTGTAGTGTTTTTTTTGTTAACCTACGTCCTGTGTTATGTAAAACTAAAAATCAAAGCCATTAACATGACTCACTCTGTGCATGCCTCAGAAAGTTAAAATCCTAATCACTCAAGTGATGGATCGCCTTTACTCTGAGGAGGGTGAATTAGCAGGCCATTTGCACGGGGCCGCGTGGCAAGCCATTTATAAGCATTTTACCAACTTTGCACTGTCGCAAATGCAAACCTACAACATGTGCATTTATTGAAAACGTGGAAAATATTGTCAAAACTTATTTCAATAGTCAAATTTGGTCTAAATTTCTCAATTCAATTTTTAATGTTTATGTATATTTTACTTATGTTGTTTTTTTCAGAAGGTTACCATATTATATTTGTATTTTTTTGGAGGAGTTGGCCTGAAGGGCTATCCATGATGCTGAGGTTATATGTGTAGGAGATCAAGACACCAAGACAACTTGGGGAGTCCTCCAGCTAGGCTCCTACACTCAATCTCTCAAGAGGAAGCTAAGGATCCAAATGGTTAGTTTTAACCTATTTTAACAATTAATTAAATGTTTTAATTGACCCAAAAAATGTAAAAGATATTGTGACAATGGGCCTGATCCAGACCTACGGCCACAAGCGATAGTACGCCGATCGTAAGCGCAAATTCGGGAAAAAAAACGCACTGCGCATGTGCAGTATGACAACTTCCGGTCGTCCGAAGGACATGAGCGTACAGCGAGCGTATTTTCAGCGTAATTTTCGCCCAAGGGGCGTGCGTTTTGTACGAGTCTGGACGCGACGCTCGAGTTACTACACAAAGGGCGGGGATAGCCATTTAAATTGTACAGTATGGGCGTGCTAAGCCCAGTACGACCAGCGTATCGGTACGAAAATTCGCATGTACGCTGGAAAAACTTAGGGTAGGGTTCAGCCGCCGTAAGTAGGTACAATCAATGGGAGTGTTATGGGCGTGAAAGTTTATACACCCAGGCGAACATACGCTACGCTCGCGTGCGATTGCGGTCGTAGGTCTGGATCAGGCCCAATGTGTAAGTTATATTTATTATATATGCATAATTTCCAATCATTTTACTTAAAAAACATAAACAAAATATCTCAACACAAACCATGCACATAAAGTGTAAATGTCATTTTATTAATATATTTCTCATGATAAACATATTAATTTCTTTATAACAGATAGTACTGCCAGGCTTGAAGAAACCTACCTCCCAGTGAAATATCTGCCTGAGCCACTGCAATTTGTTGAAGTAAAAAATGAGGAAGCTTAGTCAGGCACCCAGCAAAATTCACCAACTGCAACACCAGTCAGAACTATAACTGAAGAGATGAGATCACTGTATCAGAGGCTGGAGTAAAACAGAACACTTTTGAGAAACAAATTCTTATGTTGCAAGACATAAAACAAGAAATTTGCTGTCACCATGAGATGGTAGAGAATGAACTAATCAGACTTAGACACACCTTCAGCAATTTTATGGAAGAGGCTATTAATTTAATGCAGAGGCCTTCTGCAGGAGATGGTGAAGAGGCATCAACCTCCTTTTTGCACACAAAGGGCCTGATCCAGACCTAGGCTGCCTGGCGGTAATAATCTTTTGAATACAATGGCAAATGTATGTATCTTTTTAATTTGTCTTTGTCTTTTTTTATGCTTTATTCATGAAACTTAAAATGTTGAAATACAATTAAATAATAAGATTAATTTCTAGCAGAAAAATAAGTACTATTTCCAAATTTTCCTTACAAAATTATAATGCAACCAATGTTAAGTCCTTAGTCTAACATTAAAATCATTATTAATAATATGGTAGTTTTCATTATCAATGCATACATTAGAATTCAATGTGAGACATTTTGTGTTGAGTTTATACTATAAGAAATATTGCAGCAAAGGAATATTGTAAAATTGGAATGTATTTTCACAACCTATAAGATTGATCAGCACACAAAAATGTAATTTGTAAAAAATGTATAATGACAATACATATTTAAATAAAAATATGTTTCACATACATACAGTCCAGTAAGCTGCTGCATAAGTCAGAGGAAGAGCTTATTTAACACATTTAGCTATTATATATTTTACAAAAAAATCACAAAACAAATGTTGAATACAATGTTCTCTTCTAAAATAATTTTGTCTTTTTGGCATCAAATATAAAATTTTATAAAAATTCCAACAAAAAATACACTTAAAATATTAACAGTAGAAGTGTGAAAAAAATAAATATACATGTAGCTAAATTTAAACGTATGCTATTTTAAAAATAAAAACATTAGGCCAGATCCAGAGCTACGTGTCCGTTATGTTTCCTAGCATATTTACGCTAGCATATTTACTATGCACTCTCCTTGGCACATAGTTTACTGTCTTACGCTTTCCAAACCCTACCTTAACTTTTCAAAGCGTAACTCCTGTCAGTTGTATCGGCTGCACGTACTTACGCGCCTAAGCACACCCATACCGTACGATTTAAATGCCTCACCCTGCCTCCGAAATGTAATTCCGGGTGTCGTCTGGCTGGCATGCCCCTTTGTTCATAGTTACGCTGTTAATAGTAGTCTGGTATGTACGTTCAGAGTTATGTGTTGTAACATCTGCCACGTGCATGCGCAATACATGCAAAATAGCGTTTTTACATCTCCGGCTAGTGTAAATACGCTAGTGTAAATACGCTAGCATACTTAGTTCTGGATCTACCCCATTGTGGATAAATCTTTACAAAAAACAGTCGTGCATATATTTTAGTTAAAAATGTTTTCCTTCAAACTTTATATTTATCACAAAAGCATTAGCATATTTAATAAACAATGTAAAACATAACAAATATGAGCTGGAAAAAATATAAACAACATAACAATCATGCCTTTCTCATAAATATGCTAACTTACTTAGAAAAGATTTCAAGTAGTCTGCAGTTGACAAACCACTGCAAGCATGCCTTGCAATGTTTAAAATCCATTCACTAATTTATTTCCTTACAACTTAACATAATAACATAGTACCATGGTTTATGAGGTTGAAAAAAGACATCAGTCCATCAAGTTCAACCTATTATAAATCTCCTGTAATCCCTATCTTTATAATTGAAATTGATCCAGGTGAAGCAGCTTCCAATCTGTTGCAATCTGAAAAAAATCCCAGATGACCCAAGAAGTCCTATTTCTCCCTGGATCCACTATTTATTTTATTTATTTATTTATTTATTTATTAACCGGTTTTTATATAGCGCCATCAGAGTATATAGCGCTTTACAATTTTAACAATCATTATTATAGGACTGGGTGGTAACAGACAGACTGGGTGGGTAAAATTGCCCTGTCACAGGCTTACACTCTATAGGACATAGGGACTTATACATAAGGGAAAGTGCTGTAAAATCACATAACAGACTAGTCTGCTTACATCGTAAAAGTGCTTAGTGCGCTGCATGATCCAGTCACGCAACAGTGTTAGTAACAGAACTGAGGGGAATTTTAGTATAGAATGAAAGAGAACAAGTATAGTTTAATCATGAAATGAGGGCCATATAAAATAGTAGTTGTAAATAGTGTAGATAAAGATAATAGATTGTGTCTGAAGAGGTGAGTTTTAAGAGAGTGTTTGAAAGTTTGGAGAGTAGAGGATAGTCTTAGTGGGTAAGGAAGGTTATTCCAGAGAGTGGGTGCAGCCCAGGAGAAGTCCTGTAACTGGGAATCAGAGCATCAGATCATTTGTTTAGTGTGGAGGAGAACTGTATGTCCTGTGAAGATCTGAGAGAGTGAGCTGGAATATATCTTGAGATGAGTCAGGATATGTGAGCAGGAGCAGTCTTATTGATGGCTTTGTAGGTTAGCAAAAGAATCTCTATCTATAAAATACAGGTAACCAATGTAGAGTCCATTACTGTCCTTCATTTAAATTAAAGGCTCTGGTGACCCTGGATGCCCTTTTCTGCTAAAAAAAAATTATCTAACCCTTTCTTAAACATATCAAGTGAATCTGCCATCACCACCTTCCCTGGCAGTGAATTCCATATTTTTACTGCCCTTATTGTAAAGAACCCTATCCTTTGCTGGTTGTGAAACTGTAAAATATAGTCCTTGAAGATGAATAATAAAAATTGATTCTTCTTCCTTCTATTAATTGTCTTCCAACTTGGATAAAACAATTATAGGTTTGAGAGAGAGCTTCATACTCACAGAGCCATTCGTTTGAGTTGGAATAAAGTCACTTGTTTAGTGCATTCAAATAAAGATATTCTCTTGAATGTAGTATCAGTCAAAATATTTAATGCACTTAGAAGATTTTACAACAACGTTAAAATAATTGCAAAACAAAAGCTTAAAAAGTTATTTCTTATATTATGTATGTATTGTGTGTGTATTTCAGAGCAAATGTCTCTTAAAATGTATATGTATGTAGAAGCTCATTCAGCAGCTTATATGTAGCAATGTGTCCGTGTGTGTGTGTCTGTGCAAGAGTGTCCCAGAGTCCGTGTGACCTAAGAATGTCTCAGATATATCCAGATATCTCTTTGTCTGCTAACCTATATGAAAACCAGTAAGAACTGGTTTCTACACATGGTCCTGAAAACCTACAACCCCCATTCTCATGAGACTTGATTTAATCCATTCCAGATGTGGGCCTAAAGACAACTATAGTCTCTTTGTCCTCAAATGCTGTTATCCTATGGATTCTGTTTATCTTAAAACTGACTCACAATTATACAAACCCATTAATGAATAGGAAAATGTATGACTTACACCATTTCAACTTTAATATACACATCATTTTAGTTATGGAATTATTATTTGTATTGACCATATTTAAAAGAAAAGTCCAAAAATGGTCTGTCATTCACACTATTTAACATTTCCCCCTGATTATGATTTAAATATTAATTTTCAATCATAATTTTTATTCCTAATTTCCATTCATTCAACATCCGTATCACATTTGTATCACCATATTCTCAATGACCATGTATAAATTTTCTTTTCTATATGTTCAATATCTAAATATTGCAAATCTTTTAAATATCTCTTTTAAAAATTCATCACCTTTTTTTTTTTGTTTGTTTCTTTAAATTATCATACATTTTCCTTATCTTAAATGTTATAAATACTTGATATATAATACATAATAATAAAATGATAAAAATAATAATAATTGGATTAAATATAATATTTACAACTGCCGATTGCACTGAGGTATTGAAAAATACATTAACTAATTGTTTAAACCAAATTCCAATTTTAGAACTACCCACTTTTCTTGATGATAACATATCATTTATAATATCACCTATCCATTGAACAAGCTCATTCCCTTTTACCAATATATTACATGATAATATATCTGTAGGTGTGCATTTACATGAACTTATTCTATTGTTCTAGATATATTCTCCCTGTAATGTTGTGTATCTTGCTTTGGCTGCTTTAGCATGTAATGTAATGCTTGTGTTATGAATAGAATGGAGTTCAATACAACATTGTACACCATATCCCATACATAGATTTCCAATGATGTCCCTGGAATTATCTATATATTACGTTCATTTAAAACATCTAAATTGTATCTTCTGATCTTCAGAGAAATAAAGTTTCTTCATCCTCAGTGTCAATCTCAAGTGTATAATAATTATTGAGTCCTATTTACAAAGTACATGAAATAACTGTCAATAGAAACAATGCTCCTATGATGTAGGAGTTTCTCCTGAAATCCTTTTTCCCCTTGGAAGAGATTCCTAGAACATCATATTCATCGTGGACTGCATTCTCATGGTTATTCACATGTTGATCGATAACCTGTAAGAACAAGCAGTATCAATTATTGTGAAACATACAATTTGCATTGATCAACATGTACCCACAATTTTTGTTGTCTGCGAGTGGTCTTTTCAGCATTAGATGTTCTCTGCACCAAAATCATTACTTGTCCCATTGTATCAATTATTTCAAAGGGACCTTCCCAATTACTTTCCCAAGGACCACTTTTCATAAAAGTTTTTATCATTACTGGTGCACCTTTCACAAATTTGGAAGGGTGAGGTGCAATCATACGTTGCATTCTTGATGCAGCATGTGGAAGAATTGTCTTTAAATTCTCCTGTAGTGTTTGTAACCATTTAGACCTCACAATACCATCCTGTTGAGGTATAGACAAAAATGGTTCATTTGGGAATACTAAGGGCATTTTCCTCCCTGTCATTAATTCAAATGGAGTATATTGTGTTGCAGAGGAAACTGTTCCTCTAATACTCATCAATACAAATGGAATTGCATCAACCCAAGTATTTCCTTTATCCAATAACATTTTTGCTATTCTAGATTTTATTGTTCTATTTATTCTTTCCACAATACCTGCTGATTGTGGATGATAAGGTACATGAAACTGTTGCTGTACCCCCAAAATAGAACAAACTGTTTCCATTATTTTTCCTATAAAATGGCTTCCTCTGTCAGAAGTTATCTTTCTTGGGATCCCCCAAGTACAAAAAACATGATTCAATAATGCCCTTGCTGTAGACAATGAATCATCTTTCCTGACAGGTAAAACTTCCACCCATTTTGAAAACACATCTACCACAACCAATGCATACCTGAGACCATGTTTACCCGAAGGTAAAGGACCTATGTAATCAATCTGTAATGTAGACCAAGGACTGTCTGTAGATTCTTAGAATAGAAGTGGAGGTTTCTGTCCTTTAGGTCGTGGGTTAATTTGGGCACAAATAAGACAAGACTGAACAACATTTTGTACAGTATCTTCCATCTTATCCCAATAAAATTTCTCTTTGAGAATTGCCAGCAATCTCTGCTGCCCCAAATGACCTAAGCTTTCATGATTGTATCGTGTAAACTCAATCTGTAAGTGTTCTGGTACCACAGGACGCAAATTACCATTTGAGTCATGACACAAAAGCCCATTCACAAACAAAGGGAGGTTTTGGATCAACCTTAGAAGCAGCAAGAGATATATCCTTTGCTTGTTCTTCTGAAAATGAAGGTAAATGCGTATTTGTTCTCCTAACTGGGAATACCTCTAAAGGTTTGGTTTCAAACTTTTTCTCCCCTGTTATTGCAGCTTCTTTTGCTAAAAAGTCTGCCTTTGTATTGCCAACAACCAAATTATGTTGTCCCTTCTTATGTGCTTGTACTTTTACAATCGCATATGCATTAGGATTTTTAGAAGCCAATGCAAAAATTTCTTGCAATGTATCACTGTGGACTAACACTTTGTTAGAAGAATCAACAAATCCTCTTCTCTCCCACACTGGTAAATAATCTGTTAATGATCTTACAACATAAGAACTATCACTGTAAATCACCAATGGACTTTTGTTTTCTGTCTTATCAATCTCCATAGCTCTCCATAGTTCTGATAGCTTCAATATCTCTGAGCTGAGCTGAATAATGTCCTGGTAATCTATGCTGAATTGCATATCCTCTTTCAGGATACCAAATGGCATAACCTGTGTAGTACTGTCCCCCTGAACAGAATCTAGATCCATCCACAAACACTGCCTCATCAGTCATTTCTGCCTCCTTTCTGAAATGTGATGTGTATTCTTTCTGAAATGTGTGAATACACTCATGCATATGTCCCTCATATTGCATTAATTGAGGAAGTACATACTTGGCTTTGTGATCAATCTCTATCTGCTTTGATGATAAAGACAATAACCAATGTGAAACACCTGGAATATTCTTCTCAAGGAGAAGCTTCAGTGTAGAATGAGGAGTTTGCAAGATTATCTTGTTAAAACCCACAGTGTGCTCAATTGCTTTAACAGCAAAATGAAAACCCATAAGATGTCGCGCACAAATATCAAAACCTTTCTCAACAGGTGTGAGAATTTTGGAAAAATATCCCAAAACTCTCCACTCTGTTCCCTGATGTTGCAAAAGAACCGCGGAAACAGCCGTTTTTGAGGTATGCACTTGCAAGGCAAAGGGTTTTGAGGGAATTGGAATTGCCAAGGCAGGAGCAGTCTGTAAATCTTTCTTTAATTGTTTAAATGCTTTCTGTTGCTCTTCTCGCCAAGGACCATAAGGTTCAGCATCATTTCCTTTTAAAAGATCATATAACGGTTTTGCTTTTTCTGCAAACCCCTCTATGAAATCTCTTGAAAAGTTCATTAAACCTGTAAAATGTCTTAAATCACTGTGTGACATTGGGATTGGAAGAGCTGCCACTGCTGCTACTCTTTCCTGTAAAGGTTGGCATTTTCCCGGACTAATTAATAATCCAAGATACCTGACCTCTTGCTTTAACAATTTGATCTTTTTTGTGTTAAGCTTTAATCCTGCTTCATGCTACAATGTGAACAATTCTACCAACAAAGATAAATGCAACTCTCTGTCTTCAGTAGCCAACAAAATATCATCAACATACTGTACAATACAGTCTGGCCTAGAAAACTTTGATAAAACTTTAGCCACTTCTTGATGTAAAATTTTGGGAGACAAATGTGCCCCTTTGGGTAATCTGCAAAATACATAGCTCATACATAAATGTAAATGCAAATTTATACTGACAACTCCTCTCTAATGGAATACTCAAATTACCATTGCTTATGTCAAGTACAGAGAAAAACTTAGCCTTTGCATTCAAGTTAGCCATTACTTCATGCATATTTGAAACAATTGGTGTCACATTTGGGGTATATTTGTTTATCATCCTCAAATCTAATATCATTCGGTATGAACCATCCGGTTTTAACACACACCATAACGGATTGTTAGTCACTGAATTCGCTTTTCGTATGACACCTTGCTGAAGCAACTCTTGAATGATTTTAAACATTAGACCTATTGAATCTGATGGCAATCTGTACTGTTTCTGTGGGGGAGGATCCCTCCCTTCCAATTTTTCATTTCTCCCACTTCATTTCTGAATTGAGCCCATAAAGAAGGATTTTGTTCTACAATTTCTCTCAATTCTACATCATCACCAGTATCAGGCCATGAATGCTCCAAAGGTACAACATCACTCTGACAAATGCTAGCAACATGACTGTATTCAATAGGATCAATAACAACAGGTTTAGTTCCATCTATATCTTTCCAAATTTCCTTGTTTCCTAAATCAATAACCCAGCCTCTTTTCCTCATTATGTCAGTTCCTATGATATTCTCAGAGTTAGGACAATGCCAAATATCAACTTCAGTTTTCAAATGACCAGGAATCTCTAAAACTACATTAGAAACTAATGTTGCTTTAGAACTTCCATTTCCACTAAAACCAACAATTGTACATATAGGTGCATTCAACATTATAGGTAAATCTTGATTAGTCACACTTAGCTGAGCTCCTGTATCAATGAGAAAAACAATTTCATTACCCTGTAAAAATCCCTTTACAAAAGGCCTCCCACAATCATCTAATGAAATTGGAGCCACAAATTTCAGAGGATGAGGGGTTAATTTCCTGTCTAGTCATGGAGTACAGGGTGTAGGCATTAACCCTTTCCTGTCAGTCATTCCACCATGTGCTGTAACATTTTGAATTGCGCCATTTTCCATTGTTAGCTCCCTAATTAGTTTGATCAATGGAGTATATGGTGAATTTGACTGAACTGGTTCTGCAGGAGCAGTAGGTACTAACCCATTCTCTTTGCCTAACTGCTGGTTTTCCCTAAGAAACCTTCTACATTGCCATTTCAAATGACCTGGTTTTCCACAATAATAGCAAGTTACAGATTCCTTCTTAAAAGTAACCCTCCCTTTGGGATTAGATCCAGTCATTGATTTAAATTGACTGTTCTGTTTTGTTCTAACCTCAGGATAGTCAAATTTTTCCTGGACAACTGAAATCTTTTGGTTAATATTGTTTTGTTTCATTGATCTTCTAATGCGATCAATGAATGTTGCTATGTCCTGCAGAGTAAGTTTCTCAGAAGCAATTTGTGATGACACAGGGACTAAATACTTAAATTTCTTCACAAATGCTTTTCTCATGGATTCTGGTTCTTGTTCATCCGCTATACCCATGACCATTCTATATGCTTGCTCAAATTTTACCAAAAATGCAAAAGGGTCATCCTGTAATGAAACTCTAAGCAAGAATTTCATTTCAACTGTAGGTATTGATTCTCCAGTTGTAAACAGAATTAACTGTCTGAGTCTATCTTTATCAGTATCATGTACCAATTCATCATCATCATTTTCTCTGGGTGTGATTTGCAATCTCTTAGCCATATAGGAGGGAAGCCATACTTTAAAAACTTTGTTCCTTTGTTCATTAATTAAGTTGAATTTGCCAGTGGTACTTAAAAAAATGTCTGCATTATAAAATGCATCCATTTTATCACTGTAAACTGGAATGTCTTTTAAAATTCTCCTCAACTGATCATGAATTTTTACATTTAATTTTGCAGCTTTATCATGTAATTTTTTTCCTAACTACATATACCCTATCTAAGTGTTCCTCTTCATCCAAAAGACTAGTATCTGGAATACAAGATTCTTTTCTTGTTTCCTTAGTAGGTTTCTTTGTAACCACTGAAAGCCTTTTATTCTTGTGACTCAAGCTAGCAATTAACTGAGTTCTCGTTTCAATTTGACTTTCTAATTCCTCAATTTGTTCTGCCAGCATATAACAATTTTGACAATCAATAAAGTCACCGTCCACTGATTTTTCTTCTGTTTCCACAACCTGTGTGGTTTTACTATTTACACATACACTATGTGTCTGTGATGGTCTTTCATTCAAAACTAATGCATTATAAACTTTAACCATCTGTAAAACATTTCTAAGCTTTTTGTTTGACTTATCCACTGTAAAAAACTTCTTATCAATTTTCTTATTCTCCTTTTCAACCTGGCTATAAAGATGTGACCATAATTCTGCATTGTTATGACTGCTGATGAATTTAAATTCTAATGTACTTTTATCAGCAAATAAATCAATAAGTTCCATACTCACAAATCAACTTGGTCTCCTGGAATGAAATCCTATCTTTTGTTTCAAAGTCAGACCAGCCCTCTGGAACTTCTGCAGCGTGAGCTCCCTCTACTGGTAGGTTCTTTGAATTGCGTCCTGAAGCTTGAGATATTTCTGTGAATCTCTGAAGCTTGAAATATTTTCTGTGGAATCTTAGTATAAAAATCCCACCTTTCAAGCAGAAGGAACGCAAAATATCAATAAGGCTAGGCTCGCCAATGTAAAATGTAGTCCTTGAAGATGAATAATAAAAAAATGATTCTTCTTCCTTCTATTAATTGTCTTCCAACTTGGATAAAACAATTATAGGTTTGAGAG